>PVJO010000906.1:0-17419 GCA_004026905.1 Hystrix cristata
AAAAAGGAACCCTCCTCCACTGTTGGTGGGAATGTAGGTTGGTCCAACCACTGTGGAAATCAGTGTGGAGATTCCTCAAAAAACTACAACTAGAGGTTCCATTTGACCCAGCTATTCCTCTGCTTGGTATCTTCCCAGAAGAATTGAAAACATCATACCATAGTGACATGTGTACAACCATGTTTATAGAAACACAGTTTGTAATAGCTAAGTCTTGGAAATAACCCAAATGCCCAACAGCAAATGAATGGCTAAAGACGATGTGGTTTTTCTACATAATGGAGTATTACTCTGCCATAAAAAGGGATAAACTTGAAATATTTATAAGTAAGTGGATGTACCTTGAGAACATACTCTTAAGTGAAATAAATCAGACATGCATGAGTACATATCAAATTGTTTCTCCGGTATGAGAAACCATAAGTGTAAATAAGGATAAAATTATAATAGATACTAAGTAAAAGAAAGATAATATTCAATAGGGAGGAGAGTTAGAAAGACAGGAGGGGGAAAAGAAGGAAAGAAAAAAGAAAAGAAAGGGAAAAAGAGGGGAAATGTAAATAAAACTACTGTAAATAGGGAAGGGGGAGTAGAAGGGAGGGGTGGGGAAGAAGGGGGGGAACCAAGATGTATCATGTACAGGTACAAATTACGATGAATGTGATCACTATGCATACAATGTACCAATACATGTTCTCGGTAAATAAAAAAATAAAAAATATATAATACACCTTCCTATTATTAATACTTCACTAAAACATAATTGTATATAATTTACAAGAATGTAGTCTTTCACACATCTCTGTTCAAGGACAAAATCTCCACTATCTTTTGAAAAGCAATCCCATGTCTGTGGCCTTAAAATGTACACACAGATATTGAAAAAGAACCCACATCCAACACAAAATGCAATTCTTGACTAGGAAAATAAGATTGTCATCTGGAATTTTAGCTAATAAATCAATATGGAATGGGTGAAACATGTACATGTAAAGTCACATTAAGTTATAGACAAGTTCATCCAAGAATGAGCAAGATTTGAGTAATGACATAATCAGAATGCAAGTTGTTAAGAATCCAAACACTTAGGAAACTAAGTAAAAAATAAATAAAAACCAATAGCAGTGGTAGTATCCATGCAAATTCTCCAATGCCTATGGACATCACCTGATCCATCAGAGTATTATGTTTGTATTTTGGAGACGGATGTTCTATACTAATTTAACAGATGCCCTCAATACTCATAGGATTACTAATTATTTTTCTTGCAGTCTTAACTAAAACCAGGAACTCTGTAATTGTAATGTGATTTCTCAAGACAATGTCTATAAAAAAGAAGATATTGGCCACAGGATTTGTGTCTAAGATCTTCTATTAGTAAACTAATAAGTTTACTACTTATTATAAGTGAAATCAATTGATAGTCTGGTCTTGCATATTAATGTCTATGAATTTAATTCATGAGAATTTAATTCATGAATTAAACAGAGTCACTCATTTTCCCAAACCAGGGCTCTGAACTTAGATTAAGATTTAGACTAAGGAGTGTAATAAATTCATAATAGCAGAAGCAACTTGAAGTCCCCACTGCACAACTGGCTGCCCTTTTCTGGTGACATTTTGATCCTGACACAGTCCTTAAAATTTTAACTTGAGAAGGATGAAAGTGATAGAACTAGCAGAAAGAATGAGTAAGCCCAAGTAACCTGAGACTAGGAGTAATTTCAATATTACTAGGAGTGATGGCAACATTACTAAAAGTGGGATGGAAGGAACAAGAATAGGAAGAGCCTAAGGCAGTGCTTGATGTGGTGGACAGAAACAAGCTCTCAGTGATCTTACTCATGCTCAGTTGCTCGGCACTTCCCCCTTTAGCTCTATAATAGGAAGAATAATGCCTCCCTTCCAGGATTTTTGTTGGGAGTTTTTTTGGAATAGTAGATGTTAATCAGGAAGTCCAATATAGCTTTTAATACATGATTTATTTTGCCAGTATCATAATTGTTTCATGTGTATTTATATTAGAACACCCCACCCATATCCTATAGGTGACTCTATTATCCGTATCATACATTTTCTGTTAAAAAGCCTATTTTTCTTATGGTATTGCTTGTATTGCTGAGTCTTCCTGTTGCTTGGAAAAAATACCTAACATCTGCAATTTGAGTAGAGGTTTAATTGGCTCATAGTTTCGGGGGTTCAGTCCATGACTGGTTGGCTACAGAGCAGAAGGACGTGGTAGAACAAGGCTGCTTTCTTCATGGAGGCCAGGAAGCAGAGCACAGAGAAGCATAGCAGTGAGAGATCACCCTCCAAAGTGACCCACCTTCAGTGATCCATCTCCAACTGGGCCCCACCTTCTAACAATACATTTGGGTATAAACAGATAAGTACAGAGCCCCAGGGAACCAATCACCTCTGCAGGAGTCTCTTAATCCAGTCAAGGTCATAAAGTTAACCAGCACGTCCCTTTTCTATCATAAAAGGTAGAAAGTAAAATGTATGCTGCAACTTGTTGTGAGTTATTGGTGCCTCCTATTATTATTAATGAATATTTTGCACTCTAAGGACCTTTGAAATATTTCTTTCTAACCTGTGATTCAGTCTGATCATCAGGCTTGATTCAAATGTGATTTAACTGGCCAAAATGTTAAAAGTCATAAAAAAATTCAACTGCAAGAGAGTTCTGTTGTACGCAGAGAACGAATGGCTACTTTGGAAAGCCAAGCACTTAGCAAAGGACATGTCAACTCAGAGATCTTACATTTAAAATAAACTTCAATGACAGCTCTTATCCGGTTTTCCTACATGACTCTAGGAGTATAAACAATGCTGGAGGTACTAAGAGGCTTTTCTCCTTAAGCTAATTTTCAGTTTCATCATCCTTTCTTGGGAAAAAAAAATGAAAAACTACACTGTCATTCCGTATCATGTAATTTTGGACATATGTTTTGCAATTCAAGCTGTGTTTATGATAGATCATGCTATTGATATTACATCTTGTTCCTATTAAACTGTATCTACTTCACCTATAAGAGCAGTTGGGTAACAGGTCATAATTTATCAAGAAAAATGAGTAAGAGAAAATGTCAAATAAGAGCAGCAAGCGTGTGATAGCTCTACTGTATGGAGCACAAGTAACTTGAGGAATTCCAGTTTCAAAGTTATAATTTAATTTAAGTCACAGTCTAGTGACTCTAGCCAGAGGAAATTTAAAAACCAACTTGTGGCAATAGTGAATACAAATTCAAAAGAAGACTAGCTCCTGAAATTCTTACGAAGAACTATGAGTCAAGCCTTAAGGGATTTTCTATATAAAGATCCCAGTTATGAAATCATGCCATGTCTCCAGATAGCAAGATGAATTCTCTCTTATGGGATTTCATTGGTGAATAAGTTGTTTTATTACATAATAATGACTCGGCTTGCCTACTACATGCCTGAGACTTTTCTAGGCTATTTCTTAACCCACGAAACTACATAGCAGCCCAAAACAGGTACTATTGTTAACCTCATCTTACCACTGGATGCAAAAGCACAGAACAAGTGCCAAACCCAACTCCACTCAGTTTGAAATGGAAAACCTAAAACACAAGCCCAGGCAATTGGATTCTGGACCTGAATTCACAGCCAGTTCTTACACTGTTTTCCTCTTAAATCCTACAAAGAAAGTATGTTTTCTGCAAATTCAGACAATAAAAATAATACCAGTTCTGGGAAGAAAATAGGGTTAGAAACACGATTCCAGACCCATTATACCCAGAAACTAACCAAAAAAAAAAAAAAAAATCAATCTTTCAAAATACAAATGCATTTAAAATATTCTTGACAAGCACTAGTACTGCAGTTAGATCTTTGTAACCCTGGGGCTTATACATTTTCCTGAGATGTACTTCCTGGAGGGCATTTGCTTCTAATAGAGATATGTTCGTAAATCAAAACTCTTATCCAGACTGTAGCTTCTTTGGTTTAGCCATTGTTTTAACAAGGGAGGAAATGGCAACATATACCTTTCATGTATTCTTGCATTTTACTGTTGTTTAACACAGTAGAGTACAAGCATTTTAGAGAGTTTCAGATCTTTTTATAAACACTTTATACATTTTTAAGGTTTCTTTGTGAGATAATTCACCCATATCAATTTTTTTTAATGTACAAAAATATATGTTATATATTTTATATGCATTCAGAAAAATCATGTATAAATGAATACCTCTTTTATATTATATCAATATCACTCATTGTCTTAGTCTATTCTTGCTGCTAAAACACACTAAGAAAGATTGGGTATTAAAAAATGATGAAAATCTATTTCTTTCAGATCTGGATACTCGAAGTCCAAGATCAAGGTTCCAGCAGTTGTCATGTCAGGTGACAGCTGTTCTTTGCTTTCATAACAATGTCATTTTGCTGAATCTTCACACGGCAGAAGGGCAAAGGAGACAGAATAAAAGGTTGGCAGGCTGGGAAGTTCTTGGGACTCTCTTCTTGTAAGGGCATTCATTCCATTGAGGGTTCCACCTTCATGATTTAATTACTTCCCAAAGACTCTACCTCCTAAAACTATTGCCTAATGACCAAGTGATCGAGTTTCAACATATGAATTTTAAAGATATATTAACATTCAAACCATTGTACCCTCTATTTATTAATCACATAAGAATCACACATCAGAGAAACACACATCAGAGAACAAACATGATTATAGTAGTTATGATTAACTCTGTTATTTCACTACAATAATGACAAAAGTACTAGAATTTAATCACATTTGCTCATACTTAAAATTATCATGAGCATAATGATTCTTCATTTTTTCAACAAATATTGATTAAATATCTACCATGGCTAGGGGTATAACAGGTCACCTGATAGACATGAATTTCTTTGGTTCCTCAGAAGAAATATATGAATTTGGTTGCAACTTCAGGCTATTATGATTTTTTTCAGAGGAGTGTAAATTTTAGGGTTATTATCTAATAGATAAACTAAATTCTCATGTTCTGGGTTTTGCTCCCAGCCAGTGACAACCCTCCTACTGCACATATCCACATAAATCTAAAAACACAGAAAACAGATGAGCTCAATTCAAATATGTATTTCTCTACCCACTGATGTTTTTAACATTACTGTAAAACACCTCATCCATCTGACGTATTATGTAAACATGGTGTTCTAAGTGATTTAATTGTCCTAGAAACTGAAATATATCCAAAGTAGGAAATCCTCTTTTAAACAAACAAACAAAAAAAATCCTCTTAAGAGTCTAATATTCTAAGATTCCTGCTTTGATTTCTTAAGTAAAATGCAATGCCTAAAATGTAACTATGCTAAGATCAAATTGAGGAATTTAAGTCTATCAATGCCATTCTGTTGTGGACTGGGGCTAGAATATCTCACAAAGGCCACTGTTGGAGGCTTGGCTCCCAGCTGGGGGCACTAATGGGAGGCGGTGGAAACGTTAGGGGTGGAGGCCTACTTAGGGGAAAAGGTCACCCCAGATGTGCTTTGGAGGGATAGATTTTTGTCCCTGTCCCCTTCCTCTCTGTGCCTTCTGTCCACCATGAGGTGAGCTGCTTTGCTCCACCACTTGATACCCACCATGATGTTCTGCCTCACCACAGATCTAAGCCATGGAGCCAGTAACCATAGACTGAAACGTCTGAAACCATGAGCCAAAATAAATCCTTCCTCCTTTTAAGTTGTTTGCCTCAGGTATCTAGTCACAGGATCAAAGACTGACAAACGTATAATCTAACTCTCCATTCTACCACCAATCTCTGCATACCACTTATCTAAATATATCTAACCACACTTTCAGAAGCCAGCAGGGACTGGCAATTTGTTAAGCGTTCAGTAACTATTGACAGCGGCACAGTATCCTGCTCTCCTATGGCTTTAAAGGCAGGTCATGACATGAGGCAATCCGAGAATATTGCTACTAAATTCTATCTGCCTTTTTTGGAAGGTGTCATTGTTCTCAAAATCTAAACTACTGCATATACATGCATTCCTTCATCAATCAGGATGAGAGCATTTGTTGTTACAACATTTTATGCCATGAAGAAAAAACTGCTGAGACCAACTTTGAAGAACACCAGTATTTGAAAGATGAAGAAAAAAGGAAGACATCAGCAGATGGAAAACGTTATGCTTTCTTACAGTCACCTCTCCACACAAATATCAATTTTGACACCTACCCCTGAACGAGAGTACTGACTCAAGTGTGCAAGAGTCTAGCATGACACACACCACTGAAGTAAAAACTCTGAGAGTACATACATTAAAGAGGGTAAAACAGTTTCACTTCACTCGTGCCTGCTCTCCTGAAAAGCAGCACAGCTTAGTGGCATAAGATAGTCCCTGGAGCCTGCAAATTCCCTGCTGGGGATAAGCTCACAGCAAATGAGGCCCTGGCTCCTCAAGCCTTACAGGTTGCTGAGCTAGATCACTTCTTGTCTGCAACACCCAGGAACTAAGGCATCTGGCACAGCTAAGTGGCTGGCATCCTGGGAGAAGGCAAAAGAGGACAGGAGCCAATCTAACTTCTCTGTGGACTCCATCAGGAAACCCACCCTGAAGTGTTTAAGACACCTTGCCTGTGGATCCCCTCAAATGGCCTCTAGATACCCCAAATGCTCGGCATGCCTCACCCCCACCGCTTCTGCCACACTCTTGTGAACAGTGACTACATACTCATGCCAACAACCAGTTTGACTCTCCAGGACTGAGAAAAAGGCAGCAAACTTGAACATCTCAAGGCAAAACTTTAAGGAAAACAAATGTGTTAACTCTCAACATCAGGCTTGGCTTTGTGAGACCAGCAGAAAAGTTTTACAATATTAAGAACTGCCCCTCTCAGAGAGGGAACAAGGGATATGGAGTGGGCACGTTCATGCAAAACCTCTGAAATGCCAGAAAAAAATCATTAACAAAATGACAATAATAGGTACTTACCTTTTAGTAATTACTTTTAAGACAAATAGATTAAATTATCTACTCAAAAGACTCAGAGTACAAGATGAGAAAAAAAAATCAAGTTCCAACAATATGCTACCTATAAGAGATTCGTTTTAATTTTGAGAACCCACATAGGTTGGAAAGCAAAGCTTTAGGAACAGCGATTTCATGAAAAAAGCAAAAGGGAAGAGGGTGGTTATGCTTAGACAAAATAGACTTTGAATCAAAAATAGTAACAAGAAACAAAGACGGTCACTAAATAACAATAATAAATTTATCAAGGCGATAAAACGATTAATATATATGGACTCAGGAGGAAAGTACCTAAATACATAAAGCAAATATTAACTCATCTAAAGGAAAACATAGACAGCAAAACAAAACAGAAAACTTCATTGTCCCACTTTCAAGGACACACTGAGCTTATAAAGCATTTTAGCAATTGGACCTAAGGAATATATATGGCATTCTATTCAATCTATCTTTTCTGACAATACCGGTGTGCAGCTAGAAACCAATAACTGAAGGAAAATTGGAAATTCATAAATATGTAGAAATTAACACACTTCTGAACAATCAATGGATTAGTAAAGAAAAGGAAATCAAATAAAGAATATCTGGAGGCAAACAAAAAGGGAAAGGCTATATACCAAACTTGCAGGATGCAGCAAGAACAGTTTTAAAAGTTTATAGTGATAAACATCTACACTGATAAAAAAGAGAAAATTCTCAAATAAACAACAAAGATTTATACCTCAAGTAAATAGAAAAAGAACACGTTAAGCCCGTAAGAAAGCAAAAAAGCAGAAGGAAGGAAATAATAAAGATGAGGTAGAAAAAATAATATTGAGACTAGAAAGACAAAGGAAAAGATAAATTAAACAAAGTAATAGGTTTTCAAGAAATAAAAAAGGATACATCACAACTGATACCACATAAATACAAAGGATCATAAGATACTACTTTGATAATTAAATTACAATAAATTTGATAACCTAGAAAAAATTAATAAAGACCTAGAAACATAATCTATCAAGATTGGATCAGGAAGAAATATAAAATCTGAAAAGACCTATAAGTACGTCTAGAGGTCTTTCGAAGCTAGCAATCAGATGAAACCCAGAAATACTGGTAATCAAATAGATAATTAAGCAATGCATTCTGGTGGCAGATCAGACCAGGAGGGGCTCTCCCCTCTGGTGCAGTGGTAGAAGGAAGGGCAGGGCATTCGCCTGTGAAAGTGATTCTACTTTGGGGCAGAGGTACACCCTAGGCAGACAGCAGATCCTACTGCAGCCAGCTGAACAGAGACACAAATGATGGTTCTCATCTTGTCCCTCCAGATTTAGACTGGAATTTTGTGGCGCTCTGGCCCACCCTCCAGACCTGTCAGCAGATGACAAGAATGGTGGACTCTAGAGATAGTCTGGAATGGCCTAACTCCTCACTCCCAGATACAAAAGGCTTGAATTCAGTTGATGGAAATTACAGCCACTAGCTGATCTATCTAAGACCTCTACAAGGTCTCTCCTACTATTTGAACAGAGAAGGAAGTGTATTGTGGCCTAAGACTTCAGCATAAAAACCATCACAAGAAGTACTGGACTGAGTTTTGCATTCTTGTTGCTTAAAGGGAGTTTCTTTTTGAAAGAGCTAAGGCTGTATATGTGCTTCTCAGCACTTATGACTATACATTATTTATTTTACTTCTCTAGCATGTTACTGTATAACAGTATGTTCTTCCACACCAAAGATTGTTTCATAGGCTTTGCTGAATTTGCATTTCTGTTGGGTCCTAACTGGACTTGATCTCCCTTTACCTTCTCTCACCTTCCATTTAAATTCCCCCCTCTTCTTTACTTTTCCTGTCACACACTTTCAAATCTCCCCTCCCTCTCCATATCTTTTCCCACATGTAAATACTATCATTAACACTTACTTTTTCTTTCTTTTGCCTCTAGAGACTATCTCTGGGGTGTATACGTAACTAGAGATGAGAGTCAATTATTGTTTTTGTTTCTATAATGTTTTTCATTGACCTGTCAGGTTCTCTCTCAGTAAGGGCTGTTTCTTGAACCTTCTAATATTGGGTTTCTTCTAGTCTACTAATTGGATCCAATCTCCATACAGCTTCTCTCACTTTTCATTTATATTTTCTTTCCTTTTCTGTTTTCTTTTCATTCACACAATGTACCTGTCAAAACTTCTCAGTCTCTCCCCTTTTTGTTGGGTATCAAAACAATAGCATTAAGCCTATTGTTTTTTCTTTCATTCTCTTTTGTTCTTAATTTCTTTTTTTAAAATTTTCTTTCCTTTTTACTTTTTTCTTCTATTTGCCAGCCTATTTTTCAACATTACTATCCCTTCATTTCCTTTGGCTATTAAAAGAGGAAATTGTTAAACAATTTTTGAAATTAATGTTGATACATGTTTTGTTCTTTGGAGGTTGCTAGTATCAATATTTGTTCTCTACTCACAGTATAGTGCTAGAGGACCCAGTACTTTGAATGGGCGCAGTGGCCATTTGCACAGTGAATCATAAGCAAAGCCAAGAGCATGTCACAGGAGAAGTCCACTTAGTAAAAATATTTTCATGACAGCGGCAGAGCTTTCTATACCAACTGCCCTACAAACTTCAACACAATTAACACAAGAATCATGAAAAAAACAGGCAATAAAATGTCTCCAAAAATCATAACTCCCAAATATCTGATCCCACAGGCACCAAAGTGGATGAAATTTCAGACAAAGTATTCAAAATATGAATTGTTGTAATGATTAACCGATCAAAAAACAAATAAGTAAACAGTTGAATGAACCAATTCCTAAGACTATCAGGGAGCTTAAAGAAGATACAAACAAGCAGCTAGATGAACATGGGAAGAAAATACAGGATATGAAAAGACTATCTCAGGAAAGAATTAAAGGTTATGCTAAATGTTATGAAAAGGAGTCAAGCGGAAACCTCGAGAATAAAAACTCAGTTGAAAGCAGTAGGCAAGATTAATCAAAAGATGGACTATCAGAACTCGAGGACAAAGTGGATACAGCAGAACATTAGTCAGTAATTATTAGTCAGTAATAATGAAAGAACAAGAGACAACCAAAGGATGATCCAAGAGCTCCTAGACAACTCTCAGAGAACAAACTTAAGGGTCATTAGACCTGAGGAAGTGATAGCAATAGACTAATAGAAAAAATTGCTACTTAAAATTATTGCAGGTAATGAGATGGATTACCTGCCATTCTAGGTAATGAGATGGATGTTTAGGTGAAAGAGGCATTTAGAAACCTGAACAACACAACTAGAAAAAAAACTTCTTCATGGCACGTCATAGTAAAAAATTCCAGAAACTTGGAACAAAGAAATAATGATCCAGGAATTCCATTTCTGGATGTATAGCTAAAGGTAAGAAGTTATTATTTAGGATACTTGAACTCCTATGTTTATTGCAGCATTATTCACAACACCCTTAAGTATTCATAAACAAATAAATGGATGAGAAAAAAAATCACACACATACACACACTGCAAGACTATTTAGCCATAAAGAGAAGAAAATCTTGCGATTTGCAACAGAAGTTCAGAGGACATTGTGCCAAATGAAATAAGGCAGACACAGGAAGGCAAATACTACATGATCTCATTTATATGTGGAATTTTTTAAACATGTAAAAGGCTAAATTATAACAATAGAGAGTAGAAGCCTACTTATCAGGATTTTGAGGAGGAGGAAATGGAGAGATGTTGGCCGTAGGGTACAAGATTTCAGTTCCAAGTTGAATAAGTTCTGGAGACTTAATGCAGAACGTGATGATAATAGTACCATGTGTATTCTGCACTTGAAATCTTTCAAGAGTAGGTCTTGAATTTTCTCACCACATGCATAAAAGTGTAAGGCAACTGGAGGCAACTGGAGATATTAGTTTGAGTATAGTAACCGTTCTATAAGATCTTTATATTAGAACATAACTTTGTACACCTTAAATATATCCACTTTTTGTCAATTTTATCTCATTAAGGCTGGTCATCTCCCCTGTGATCCTGAATTATAATATGGTGGTTTCAGTAGCTCTGCTTCCCCATGTCTCACTAGCGCCCTTTCCACATCCAGCTACTCATCACTGCATTCGCTCTTGGTTTCATCCTTCAACAACTATGTTAAAACTTGTTGCCATCATATAATTTCAAATAATTCTGTCATAAATCTTACCTCTCAAGATAGAGAGTTTTGAGTGGACGTCTCACCTACCACTAGCCTTCATACTCCTTCAGTCACCAAGGTCCTTTGGCCTGTCTGTAAGTACCTGAGAAAATGCTTAACACAATTCCTGTCACAGAGACAAATACTCAGTACTTCTCAGGTGATTTCAGCATAAAGAGATGTAGGTTCCTGATCAGTAAACATATTAATAATTCAGTATTTGCAGTAAAACATGTTTGTAATTCAATTAATTAAAGGGTTTACAGATACAGAGTTAGTGCCAGGGTACTGGAGAATTTTCCTGACTTTACAGATTAGATCTTAAACCCAAATTAACTACAAAATAACTTTCATGCCATTGGGCAGCACTGACTCTATTGTGCAAAGTTTTCTATGCCTTCTTCTAGAAATCCCCCCGGCCCTTTGGAAATACTGTATTTATCACTGATAAGCGTATTATACTTCCAAGGTTGTGAGGGAAAGCCAAGTGAAGGGTTTGGCAGTGCTCTGGATATCGAAATTACTGAAGCACGTTGAACATCTGAGACCTGAGTGCTCCTTGAGGGTCACACAATATGGGCTCAGACCTCTATTCACACCCTGTCAAAGGCTGGCTCAAATTTCCTTCCTATTTTCAGAAAACATCTCATGTTTATCTCTGATTCCAACAGCCTGTTTCTACTGAATTGTGCTATTTTAAATGTAGAAGGAACATGAATTTTTCTAAGAACTAAGGGGTACATAACTGCTTGGAACAAAAACGAGAAAATGAAAGTAGCTCAGAACGAAACTGGAGCAGTAAGCAGAGGCCAGCTTGGCCGAGATCCTGTGACTCCAGGTCGGGTGGCTGCATGTGGTTCTGTGTTCAACGGGAACCCAGCGAAGGCCTCAGTGAGAAAAAGGCAAGATTAGATTTGCCTTTTTAAAGAATCATTATGGCTGCTATAGGAAGAATGAGTTGGAAAAGATATAAAAAGGAATTACGTGGACCACTTAAAGAACAACTGAAATAGACAATAGAGAGAAGCTGGTTTAATAGATAAGACAGTGGGAATGGATTTGGAGAGAGACGGAAAGGTTCAAATGTGGTGGTAGAATCACAAGACTTTGTGAGAGAGACAGAAGAATCAAAATAATGCCCATATTTCTAAATAACCCTGAAGGCAGCTATGTTCACATATAGCAGGTTCTTTTGCTTTATTCCATATGAATATGGAATTTCTTTTCTTTTAAAAAGTTCCCCAAAATGTTCTATATTGCTATTTGATCATGTTTCAACATTTTGCACTAAAATGTTTGTTCTCAAATTTCATTAAATACCAAGGTAGTGCATCATTGCTATTCTTTATTCCCATTTTATGTAAGCAAGCGGGTAAAAAAAGATTGACCTTAATTATTTACTTCATACTTCATTATATCCTTCATTTGTATTAAATAATATGACATAATTTGTCAAGAAAAAAGAATCGCAGAAAGGGTCAAATACCGCAGATTTTCCAAAGAAAGCTTTTGTCCAGCACATCACATAGAGTAATTTGGCACTTTTTATGTGCTAGACATTTGATTAACATCATTGCTGAATCCTCAGTAATTTTCAAGGCAGGTTTCATACACCCAATTATAGGAAGAGAAAGATAAAAAGGTTAAATGACATACTATTCTGAGAAAAAGGCAGAATTAGCCTCAATGCTAGTGGAAACTCTTAGTGTACCTTAATCTTAATTATATGTTCATTATTTTTAAAATTTTTTAATTAGTTGATGCCTTTGAAGTGGTTGTAATTCAAGGATGAATTTTGAGAAAGTAGAATAGAGGGATGCTATAGGAAAAGACATCTCTATTTCATGGTAATTGTACACCAGGCCTTGAACTGCACATCCTTATTTTTTATTAACCAAGTATGAGATCTTGTAGATAAAAGTAGAATAGAACCACACCAGCTTGACAAAGCAGATGATGCTCTGCTTATTAATCAGGAGGGAGAAAAAATATTTTTACTGACAGAGCAGTTTAGCTTCAGAGCAATGTTAACTTCATAGACACTTTGAAAGTAAAGCAACGAAGAAATTCTGTTGCTGCAATGAGAAAAGCTGGAGGATAAAGGAACATGTAAACGAGTGTGTAGGAAATGTGACATCAGAATTCATCCATGCTTGAAATATAAAAAAAAAAGCCTCCTTTTTCCTCCTGAATCCTGGAGCACTGTTATTCTAACTTCAGTGTTTGTCAAAATTACTGCAAGGATTACTTATTAAATATGCTTAATCCACTGTGCTGTACCCAGGGATTCAGTTTTAGGATCGGATCTGGCTCACAATTCAAGAATTTAGGTTTAATGGAAACTCCCTGGGGGATCCCAGTATAGGTGGAAGTGCTAAGTTGATATCCCCCAAAATATGAGACATACAGCCCAAGACCCACAGCCACCTGCCTAGGTGAATGCCCTCTTTCTTTCTACCAGTCACTCCCTCCAAACTAAATGTGGGTTCTGAGTACCACATGTAATCACTTAAAACAGTCATCCATGTTACCTCCCTTGTGAAGCATCTCCTGAGTTCTTCTAAGCTAAATGAGCTCTTTAGTGCTTTCAAAGCTCTGTTTAATACCTTTATGATAGCATTTATCAAATTATATTATAATTATCTTCTTATGTGAGTAATTCCCCTATCAAAGTATGAGTAACGAGAATACGGCATTAATTTTTATTTCTCTGGCATCTAGTACCTTCTAGGTACAAAGCAAAGACTTAATGAATTACTATTATTATTTATTATCATTGTTATTATTTTGCATGAACCAACAAAAGTGTGAGAGAATAATGAAATTAAAGCACCACAAGTCTTGGTTAGGGCTTCGTATCATATAGGCATTTAGAAAACTAGCAGGTCTGTGGTTTAGCTAGATAAAAGGCTGTCCTAGCTCAGGCTGTGTGTTAGTCAGCTCTCCTTCTCTGAGACACAGCAGAGAAGAGGTTCATTTTGGCTCACAGTTTCAGTGGGCTCAGTCCATGACTGCCAGGCTCTGCGGTAGAAATGGCATGATGAAAGAACACGGTGGATGACAGCTGCTAGTGCCATGGCAGCCACAAAACAGAGAGAGAAGTGAGGAGCCAAGATAAGGACGTACCCTTCCAGGTCACAAACCCAAGCATCTGACCGTTCTGAATAGGCCTCACCTCTAAACACGAGACTTTGGGGGAACATTTTACATCTAAACCATAACAAGGTGCCACAATAATACACCATAGTCTGGGTATTTAAACAACAGAAATTTATTCTTACAGTTCTGAAGGCTGAGAAGTCCAAAATCAATGTCCTCTAAGGTAGATTTCAAGTGCCACCATCCTCTGCTTCTGCTCGCATGACCTCTTTTTGTGGTCCTGGAGAGAGAAAGTAAAGTTCCTCCAGCATCTCTCCTTACACAGACACTAATCCCATCATGAGAGCTATACCTCATGACCTCACCTAACCCTAATTACAGATCGAAAGCTCATCTCCAAATACAATTATATTGGGGATTAGAAATGTGGCATACAAACTGAAGTGGGCAGATTCAGTCTGTAACAAAAGTTAATAAATCACTTTTCTGATTCTGGCCCTGTAAGCTATACCTGCCATCCTTAGTACTAAACCTCTTGGAGTCCCACATTTTACCTCCACAAAATAAAGTGTTACTTTTCCCATCACAGTTATTGTTGGAGAAATGTGCTTAACGGGCTTTCAGAATGGTAAAGCATTATACACAGTGCGGTTAATAAAAGGTCTTCTTTAATTTGGAGGCTGTTGCAGTCCTTAAAGAACTCCTAAATTGCTAGCAGTGACACACTGAAACTCAGTAGGACTGGCAGCTGGTAAAGCTTGCATTTTCTCTCTTTGAGTGCTTAGAAATTTTCACCATGGTGTAATTTTTATTAATTTATTTGAATAATTTGATAAACATAATTTAATCTGTATAATAACTATCATTAGCTTTGTTTGTAGGCAAACTCTTTAATGAGAATGCTACGGGAAATTTTGTGCATTGCATTAGCTTTTATTTGTATTTTTTGGCAGTCATAACATATTTGGCTTCTTATACTAAGGCTTATACTGAACTGAAATCCTATCCATCACTCCAATGGTATGCCAGGGGCCAATCAAATGCTTTTTTATTTTTTCTGGAAGGAAATTTATACTGTAGTGTCATCCTCAGGCTTATGCAGCATAGGTATAATAGAAAGTACATACATCCCTAGAGGGTGGCAAGAAGAAGTAGGGAAGGTGACTTTTTTGGAAATAGACAAATACAAGTCTGTACATGGCCTTTTAGACAAGTTACCAGTTTGTTAACCTAGAACACACTGAGGAGGGGGAGGAGGAATTACCAAGTCATTAAATTACAATGAGGTAAACAATGGCACGATCATCTTTGAATGTCTAGGTGGTGTAGAGGGGGCAAGGAAGAAAGTGAGGTAGACCTGAAGTACTGACAGGAAAGAGTTCCACAAGAAAGCACAGTTCTGTGTGACTGATGGGATGCAGACTGCCTCTTCCTCCTTCTCTTCCTCACAATGTCAGAAACTTCTTCTCCTGCCTTCTCATGACTTCTGCCATGTGTTGCCTGCTTTCTTACAGGCTGTTCTTCTCTTCCTTTACTGTCTGCTATAATTTGTGCATAAGAAAATGACATAATGCTTCGAAAGAATTTCCACAAAAATATGTTTCATTTTATAAACTTACCATACTGTGGCTCTGGTCTCCCAACTTTAAGATTATTCACTCCTGATATCACATTTTGAATGAAGAGTGAGACAGAAAAAGCCAGCAGAAAGAGAATTCCTGCATCTACAGAATAAAGGAAATGATGATTGTCAGCCTACAGATCTAGCCACCTAAAAGTATCACTCACATAGATGAAGACAAATGCTCCTTAAAGATGTGTCACTCACCACTTAATCTGCTATTTTTATTTTCATCTAAATTTATTCCATGCTGTATATTTTTACCTGCTCTCAAACAAACAAAATGGCAATGATATGAATGAGAAATAAATGGATTGAAAGCTTTTTCAAGGATCACAGTTAAAATTCTTAGGCCGAAATATAATTATAGGTTGAAGATTTTTCATTATTTCCATAACTTCAACATCTACATAAAGAACTAGAAAAGTATGGTGTCCTAATTTGGGAAAATCAATTCCAAATTTAACTTGCTCTTTCTTGTTATTGTGCACCTGAGATTTTAAAAAAATAATTAAAAACTAGAGAGTAGGAAGCATCATTATCATTATTAAAACTACTGCTCTTTAAAAGTAATTTTAGGTTGTGAGATTATGTCTGAACCTATCTCCTTTCTTTTCTTTTTTTCTTTAGATTGAATTTCTGTATCTGTACTTCACGTTGTATTTATTGTCCAGAACGATGGGGAATGGCAGTTAACTACTAGACTACTCCAGAATTCCTTTCTTGTGTCATTTCTCCTTGTCCTCATCCTGAACTTTTCCTCTTACCTCTAACGCTTCTACACTTACAGGCAAATACATTTTACTTGTTTTCCTGTGGAGTTCTACAGTCTTCTCTCTTTCAAGAAACTCACGCTGCACTGTGAAAGAATGGCATACAAACCAATCTATCAGAGCAAAGTATATGCATAGAGGCTATTATAAGGATGTCACAGAAGCACATTTAAAAGTATGGAAAAGTGCTTGTTTAATAAGTATGAATAATAACTGTTTTAGTATGGACAAAAATGAAAGCAACACTAATCTATTACTTGTACAGAAAAAAGTTCATGTGTCTTTTGCAATCACATGACAAGTAAATGTCTTCGTTAGTTGAAACTCCACTCTTGAGCCTGGCATTAATTGCCTTTCAAATTTAGCTTTAGGCTATCTGCGAACATCGCCTACCTTCTCTGAGACAAAAACCCTTACATCTTTAGTCTCCTGGTGTTTCTCTGAGTAAGCCAACTTCATTCATTTTATGATCCATTTTGTGCATGTCTACAGCATGGATGATATGCCAGATTTTGTGTGGAAAACAACAGAATCATTAGCTAAATGGGAGTTTCACAAAGGAACAATGAGGGATGGGGGGGATGCTATACAGACTGAAGAATAAATACAGAACCCCCAGTAAGGTACTGCACATTATGAAAAACTGCCCCTCAATGCAGGGAGCAGAGATTATCAAGAAGTAAGAGTTGAGCCACAAAGGGAAGTAAGTGCCAAATGATAAAACCTGTTGTATGCAGTGCTAAAGAAATAAAACCGGGGGC
>PVJO010000906.1:17519-199863 GCA_004026905.1 Hystrix cristata
AAAAAAAAAAAAAAAAAAAAAAAAAAAAAAAAAAAAAAAAAAAAAAAAAAAAAAAAAAAAAAAAAAAAAAAAAAAAAAAAAAAAAAAAAAAAAAAAAAAAAAAAAAAAAAAAAAAAAAAAAAAAAAGAAAAGAAATAAAACCAAAACACAGATAGAAAACCAGGAAGTACTGCAAAGATCAAAGGGGGAGGACTAGTAAGCAGAACAAGAACTTTGAGAATAAGCAGAAGTGAAAGGAATTGAGAAATGTTAAGAATATAGAAAAGATATATGTTGGGGGATTATTTAGTCTACTGTTGAAAAGCAAGAAGGGAAAATGAGGGAAATGTCCAAGTTTTCACCAGACAGATGATTATGATGGCATCTTCTGAGGTGTTGGCCAGAAGATAGGTCATTTACGAAAAGAAAGGGGGAATATTGGGAATTTAATCTGAATCGTGCTGTGTTTTGAGACATCTCTGAAATATCATATGGAAATAATCACTAGAAAATATGGACTTTAAGCTCAACAGAACATGTAAAACTGAATAAAAGAAATTCTAGTTGCAGTGATAGGGTACAAAGAGAATGTAGAACATTCCTTAAATACTATAGATGTTTAATATTATCCAATGATTTAACATTACATTCCCCAGAAGTTTGTCTATCACATTCCATACATAATCAGTGCAGTTTTAATTGCTCATTCAGTCAAGTTTACTAATCCATTCCCATGTGCTACATGCTAGACATGAAGTACTAAACAAGATAGAATTCTAAGTCTTCAGGATACACGGCAATGCTGTAGAAATGCCTTTTTGTAAAGGAAGCTTTCTCTCCCTCTCACATGAGGTGTAATGGTATAGCATCTACTGAAACACAGCTGGAACCAGATTGGTTGGGTTTAAATTGCTGTTTCAGACCTGCTGGTTAAAATTGGAAAGTTTCTTAAACGTTCTGTGTTTGTTTTTGTTTTTTTTTTTTCACTCATCTTAAAAGTGGTACTGGGGTTGGGGATTCAGCTCAAGTGGTAGAGTACTTGTCTAGCAAATACAAGGCCCTGAGTTCGATCCCCAGCACCCCCAAGAAAGTGGTGGTAATTATGGTTATTCTTTAAAATGGTTTATTATGAAGATTAAAACAAAGCACTTAGGATATCTGCTGGCTCACAGCAAATGAAATAAAATTGTCAGTCATTACTGATGCTACCCAAGTACATTCAAGATCACAGGAGCCAGACAAATTAGACACTTTTTTGAATATTAGATGTTTTCAGGTATTTTATACATATCTGTGGAAGTTGAGACACAGTAGCAAAAATCAAAGATGCAAAAGACTTAGTTTTCCCAATGTTGGACAAAATACCTGGTACCCCGGACTTAGAGGAGGAGAAGTTTGTTTGGTTCAGTTTTGGGGGATTTGGTCCATGGTCAGCTAGCTTCAAAGCAGAAACATTACAGTAAAGGAGGATGGTAAAGCAAAGCTGCTTAATTCATGGATGCCAGGAAACACAGTAGAGAAACAGTGCCAAGAATGGCCCAGAGACCAGATATGGTACCCGGAGTCACACCTCCACAACCCACTTAGACTCTCCCAGAAGCGTACTTTACTAATCCCCAAAGTGGTAATCCAATGTAACTGTTACTCACAGTAATCAGACAAGATTGTTAATACTTTCATGCTTACATGTCCTAACATCTCACACAACTAACATAAAGGTCTCCTGGTATACAACTGTGTATTCATTAGAAGTTGATGACAATAATAAGAGGCACTCAAAAATATCTGATTGATAAGTGCAAGAATGAATGGCAGTCCCAGGGAATCAGGTATGATCAGAATAGACACAGCATCTTCGACTCATCTATCATAAGAGAGGAAGGACAGAGTTGTGGAAATGAAGACTAGAAATTTGACAGACGAATTTAGTAAAAGAATGAGGTTCACATGAAAAAAATCAGGTGAGTAGAGAATAAGGCTGTAAAATCTATTCATTGGAGAAAATATTTATAGCCCAAGAAGCAAAAAACATCTCGACTAATGCCCCATCTATGATTTATGAAGCAGAGGTAAAGGGTAAAGGGAAAACATGCCTCACCAGAAAAAGCACATGAAGGAGAGACTTACCACATATCCTTTGCTGACTTTTATAACTGCCTGCCAGCAGGTGCCAGACTAGTAGACTGTGACTTATAATTGAAACTGAAAAATTAATTACATAATTTTGAGCAATCTAAAGTTAATTTCACTAATATAACACTATGAAACATGAAGGATTGCGAAGACTCCTGATAAGAGAACAAAAGAGAACAATAAATGCTCCCTAATCACTTGATTCCACTGAGTCAAGTTCAGCAGTCTTACCCTAAACATGGAGCCTTTCAGCACGTAAGTTTTTATTCAAAATCGATGTGTGACGTGAATTTCTAATCGTGAGGACCAGCACTGTAAAATGTGCACACACCTGCTCTGTAAAGAACGTTCTTTAAATCAGGCTGATCCAAAGATAAATGGGCCACATCATTTCAAAGCACTCTAGGTTTATCGACTTCTTTCGACATACACTGGAGTTCAGTCTTTCCCATTGCTTTGGACAGTCTATATTTGTTCTGTACTTGTTTTGTTCTTCCTTCTCTTCTACAAGCAGTGGTGGAGTGTGATTCGTTCTATTTCTGAAGGACTCCTTCAGTCACAGCAAGATTCCCAAATCTTAGTATGTCACCGGAGCTGGAAAATGAGTTTGCTATGCTCTCCCATGAGCTAATGCTGCCTGTGTCATTTTAAATGACTGGCTCACAGTCATGGATGTGGTGGCTCCAATTAACCTGTTTCATAAAAACTTTTTAGTAAAGTCAGGCCAAAGAGATTAATGGGTTTCAATTTGAAAATATTATTTGAAATAGACTGATCCTAGGAGAGATTAGCAATACTGAAAATGACCACATATACAGAGTCATGAACTAATTATTAAGTAGGCAGTGTAATAAATAAGAAGCTATTCTTGTCTTCCATTCTGCCCTTTACTGACAGCAACGGCAGAAACTTAGCAGGTTGCCCACATATATTTTTAAAAGAGGATAGGAAGCAATAGTATCTAGATATACATTTTTGTAAAAGATTTATGTGTGCTACATTCCTATAGTGATTCCAAGGTAGAATTAACACGGAAACGGTATCTAGATTCATCTTAGTTACTAGGTCTTGAGAATGTAGCAAAAAGTACATTGGCTATCTACTTCATAAAGGACACTCCATATTGAATAGAAAGTCAGCTTACTACTGTTCTTCCCATACAACCACCCAACCATTCGATATGACTGAAAGATCTTGAATCTGTGAAAAACTCAATATTTATGAGAGCTAGCAATTGTCTCAATGAGACTATTTTAATGTACTGCAGTAAATTAAATGATGAAATATTTCTGCAGACCTATCACAGAGGTCAAAACTGAATAAGATCATATTTCACAGAATCCCATGTTAACCTGGAAAAATAGTTTCCTATTTTTTGATGCCAATAAATTAAAAGGGAATAAGTAGTACTCATCTAAAACTTCTGTTCACCCAATCACATTGAGCCCCTTCGCCTACTAGTGAGCTCTGTGAATTGTGCCCTCAAATGGAATTCTCTGTATGATTTTTCACTTGGTAGCAATAGTCATAAATAGCAGAATTATTCTTATTTGATTTTTATTTGACTACAAATACTTTCCCCCCTTCACAGTCTTAAAATAATCACTGGATTGAATCTATCTTACTGATAATTGTAGGGAAGGTCATGTGGTATCTGGGTCTGTCAGTTACTCCTCCTACTCCCAAATAATTCACTTTGTTGTTTACTAACTCAGAACTGAAATTCTCTAAATTTAAAGCCCTCAACCCATAAGCTATGGAAGTTGCTGAAGGTGTAAATGTGCTTTACAATGTCCCCAATGAGTTAGAAATTTCAAGTTACAAAGTTGAAAATCCTTAAAATTAGGAAAGCTTAAAAAATTAAATTAATCTGTGCTGCATCTTCCCGAAATCCATGCATCCGTCCATGCTAATGTGATGTAGTTATTAATACAAGACCCTGAAAGCATTTCAATAAAATCAAATCACTTCTGCAGTACAAAGCAGTAGGAAAACAGCAGAAAGTCAAGCAAAATCGCTAGCACCTGCCACAACTAATTGCCACACTCCATTTATAATATCAATCACTTCTAGTTTTCAATTTTGTCTTACCATACATTTTTCCTTCAATATATTTGTTATATTCACAGTATGGAGTATTTTTATGTAAAATCACTTCATAGCTACTATACTATTTGTTATCGTTGTCGTCAAGCCATTATCCAAGAAGAAATTCATATCACTGGATTGAAAAGCCCATCAAAAATATTTCAAATGACAAATAAAAATGTTAAATGCAAAAATTAATGGACTAAAATAATGGCAACAAGACATTTTAAATTACCTCCTGTTATGAGTTGAATTGTGCCCCTCACACACACAGATGAAGGGGATATTGACATCCTAATCTCTAGTATTTCAGAATATTACTTTATTTGGAAAGAGGGTCTTTACAAGGTAATAAATTAAAATGAGGCTATCAGGGTAGACTAAAATACAGTGTCACTGCTGGCTTCATAAAATGGAGACATTTAGACACAGATCCATGAACACAGAGAGAATACTGTGAAGGGACACGGAGAGAATATCATGTGAAGATAAAGGCCTGGAGCAGTGCATCAAGCCACGTGATGCCAGAATGTAAAAACAAAGCACCAGAAGTTATGCAGGGGTGAGGAAGGATTCCCCTATAGGTTTCAGAGGAAATCTAGCCTCCCTGGATCTCGATTTTAGACTTTGGTCTACAGAACTACTACACATTGAATTTCTGTTGCTCCGAGCTGCCCAGTTTGTGGTACTTTGTTACAATAACCACAGGAAGTTCATATGGTTCCATTATAAAACAAATGTCAAAACCCAAAATAAACCCATGCATTTACAGTCAGTTGATAATTGACAGATTTTCCAAGAATGCCCATTGGGGAAATGACAGTCTCTTCAATGAATGATGCCAGAAAAAACTTGATACCCACATGCTGAAGAACTGAACTCTTATTTCATGCCACATAGAAAAGCAACTCAAAACTGGTAATTTAAAGGTCAGATCTTAATAGGTACAACTTTTAAAATGAAAAAGGGGGAAAACTCCGTAATATTGAACTGAACAATGAGGTTTTGGATATGACACAAAAAGCACAGGCAACAAAAGCAAAAATAAACAAATGGGATTGCACTGAACTAAAAAACTTCTGCACAGCAAAGGAAAAACAGAGTAAGGAGACAGTCTATGAAATGGGAGAAAATATTTGCCAACTATACATCTTATAAGGGGTTAATATTCAAAATATGTAAGGCATTCATGCAACCCAATACCAAGAAAACAACATAATTTAAAAAGAGGCAAAGGACTTGAATAGACACTTGTCAAAAGACATACAAATAACTGAGTATATGAAAATATTCTCAACAGCACTAATTATTAAGAAATGCAAATTTAAACCATAATAAGATACCCCATCACTTCAGTTAGAATGGCTATTGTCAAACAGGCAAAAGATAGCAAATGCAGAAGAATATGAAGAAAAACAGAACCCGTGCACATTATTGGTTTGAATATATATTAGTACAACCACTATGGAAAACAATACAGAGAGTCCTCAAAAATTTAGTAGTGGAAATACTGCATGATTCAGCAACCCCACTACTGAACATATACCCAAAACAAATTCAAGTACCACATCAAAGATGTGTCTGTACTCTCACGGTCATTACAGCACTATTCACAACAGCCAAGAAATGGAAACATCTTATGTTCCTCAACCGATGAATGAATAAACAAGATGTGATACACATACACACACACACACACACACACACACACACACACACACACACACACATTCACACACACAGGAATACGATCTGGTATTTAAAAGTGAAAGAAATTCTATCATTGCAACAACATAGATGAACTTGGAGGACACTAAGAGAACCAAGTCAGGCACAGAATGACAAAACACCACATGATCTCACTTACATGTTGGATCTAAAAAAGTTTAACTCATGGAAACAAAGAGTGGAACGGTGGTTACCAAGGACTGAGGGAGAGAATGATGGGCACTATTGGTCAAAAATACAAAATTTCAGTTAGACAGAAGGAATAAGTTCAGAAAATAAACAATTTAAAAATCTAGCGTTCTTAGTGTCATGAATTTGCCATAAAGCAGTTTTTGGTTTGGTTTTTGTTTTTTAGGAAATTATACTATATTAGTTCCCTGTAGCAAAATGATGAATAGGGGTAGCGAAAAAGCAGCAGAAATGTCACAGCACCTAAATATTCCCTTAGAAAATATGAGTTTATACTCAAGCACGATAGTTAAAATACACAAGACTTAAAGCCATTATAGATAAAAGCTCAGACAGATTCAAATTATGGAACATTATAGCCAAAAAACGGTGAGCATTTTAAACTTTAAACATCACAAGTTCAAGTTGCAAGGGAGATTAAGGCCTGAATCACCCATAAGTAGAGAAACTACATTTTGCTCTGCTAGAATCATATTACAGTTGCTGTTTTAAAAAATAGGAAAGTCCAACGAACAGACATGTATACAAAATGTCCTCCAGAGACCAGCAAAACTGCCTACATCAACTTTATCACTTTTAAGAGACTGCTAACAGTGATTTCACAGAGGAGGGGAAGTGCTCATTCTTTTCTTTAAAAATAAATTTTGTATTTTAACAGAAGCCTCCTCCCACTTCCTTAGAATTTTCATGTTTGTAATAATGAAAAGCATATTCAAGGGATCTTGCATGTCAAATGATAAAAACAAAGCTGGTATGGGAACTATCACACAAGGATTTCATTCAAACTATCACAAGTCAAGGTCATGCTTGATCCGGACTCCCAGAGGTGCTAATGGGCAACTTTCAATGGATTCAAATTATGGCCCAGATCATTAAATGAGCTGACTGACTCACTCATTCTTGCTATTAATAAAGAACTCATCTCGGAGATTTTCCGCACGGCTGTATGGATAACCTGAATTTATGTGGACCTCAGCAGTTCAAAGCCTGAATTCATTTTCTTGAAACAAGCAGAATCTGAAGTTTATTAGCATGGAAAAGAGCTCTCTTTTCATTAGATTATTCTGAAGTGCTGTCCATTACATAATATGCCACGCATGTGGAAACTTTAGAATAAAAATTGTGATTGCCACTCAATGGAGAAGTATTTCTAAGATGTGACACATTTTATAACTGTGAAGAAGGAAATATCTGCCTATCTGGGTCTCTTAGCCTTTCACACATGCGCTTTAAATTAAAATTATAGCACATAGAAAACTTCATTACCTGTTTCAGTTGTAGATAATTGTTTCTCCTCTTTGAACATGTGCCCTTTTCAGGATAAGTATTCTGGACTCTAGAGCGGCATGAGTGGTAAATGGGCTTTCCAGGCTTTCCTGTCGGACACCTCAAGGCAGTTACCTACCCGCTATGATAAATCACATGTAAGAAACATTGACCTACATTTTAATTAAGTTCTAAGTAATTTTTACTCGTGTTTTTAATAAATACAGCAGTTAAGTCATTTAAAGTTTTTTTCCTGCCAAACACTACTTAAAAGTCACTAATCAATAAAACAAAATCAATGTCATTGAAATGATATTGTGAAATCTAAAAGAAATGATAAAAGATTGGCTGGCGATCTTTTTTCATTCTCTCATGTACTCATTTTAATCCATTTATAAAGCAATTATTCTGACTGGTAGCCATCTCTCATTCAATGGGAATGCAAAAATTGTAAGCCTCCATCCTCTAATAATTTCCCATTTAATATTTCAAATAAATTGTAGAAATAATTAAACATCTTTTGGTAAATATTTGAAAGGACACAAATTGAGCGTACCAAAGGGTGAGTTTCAGGATCTCGGTGAGAAGAAAACAAAAGAAAAGCTTTCACTGAACAGGATAGAATTGTTCAGAACCTTGAATGATGAATGAGGCTTTAAGGAGTATGCAAAGCGAGGAAGGATGCTTTATTAGAAATTAAACATCATACTATACAACGTGAAACTCCAAATAAACTGACTTGTTTGCAGTATAAATTGTGACTGGTATAGTAGGGAAATAGAAAAATTAGCAAGGGGGACAGAAGGAGCAGGGGAAGTCATGGAAGAATGACCACAGGAAAGAGCGGACTTCCTATTATCCTCGACCTGATGCCATTAAGGGCCTATATAACATAATTTTCATTATAGTCTATTGTGCTATTAAGCAGCTACAAACACATTAGTGAAGGAGGACAGGTGGTAAGATCAAAGAGGCCATGATATTTCAGGGTTACGCCCTCTCAGAAGCAAGGAAGCCCCATTCCCAGCCAGCATGCTAATGATCAGGCAAATAGCAGACTCTGCATAACTAAATATTGAGTTAATGCATCAAGGTATTAAGCCAGTAACTTCTTCCTTAAATCCCAACAAGTACGTCTCAGAACTTACATTTATAAAGTTCAACATCTAACAGGAGTTCCAGAAAGAACCAAGGCTGGGGGAAAGAGAGAGACTGTAGGGAGGAAATCGCCAGAGCAATCATTTTTTAAACCCCAGAACCGAAGAAAAATGGAAGAATTATGTATATGAAAACCTACTAATTTCTGAAGAGGATGGAAATAATCATATTTACAAGCAGACGCATTGTGGTAATGCTTTAGAATCCCAAGAATAAGCACACCTTTCTTAAAATCTGCCAGACATACTTGTCTTAAAAACTTCTGGAGAAACCAAAAAGAATAATCAGATTACATTAGATTTAAGAATGGCAAATGAAATACAGGATATTCAGTTAATATATAAACTTCAAATAAACAACAGATAATGTTTTATTATTAAAAGCATTCCCAAAGTACATGTTGCATGTGATGTATTTATGCTTTAAAAGTATTCATTGTTTCTCTGAAATTCAGATTTTACTGGTTTTCCTATATAATTACTCGCTTGCTAAATCTGGCAACTTTAATTATATTTCTCATCTTTGAGATAACACTGAATTAATATAGTCAGTCTTCTCAATACAGCATTTTTGTCTAGGCAAATTATCATTCAGAAACTTTAACCCTACAAAAAAGCCTTTAAAAATTATTAAAGTATATATGTAGTGAAAAAGATAAAACTAAATATTACTAACTTAAAGAATAATAATCTGAACATTTAGTGACCTCGAACGTAAATAAATAAATAAATAAAATTTTAAAAAGAATAATAATCTGGAATTTAAATCATGAAGCTATCAACTCAGAAGTCTGAGCAGGCAGGCAATAAGGAAGAAAAGAGCTTGCTAAAATCCTGTCTTCTCCACAGACAGGGTGTAAGATACTCTAGAGGAAAACATGTAAGGATGTATAAAATAAGTTGACTTTTGTAAAATATTACTTAAATAGAAGTCCCTCCTGCTGTTCCCTGAATGGCTACACAACCCACCATGAAGGGCTTAACTCCCGCTTCCCTGTTATCCTGAAATGGCCCAGAGTCCTGACGTCCATCAGTACTTTTATAACAGTACAAAACAGCCCTGAGTGGATCTACCTAACCACCTTCAAGCTAAGTAGCACCACCCACTGGCATCCCTACCTTTCCCATTTTTATTTTTTTTTTAACCAAGAACATGTATTGGTACAATGTACATATAATAGTTACATTCATCCCTTTCCCATTTTTAAATCATTCCATACCACTTATCATCAACTAACACAATATAAAATATATAATCTAAGATCTACGAAGGCTGGCCTTCAGGAAGTACTGGATAAATATTTGTTCAAATGAATTGCTGAAATAAATCAACAGAATTTAATAAACTAAATATAAAATATCAAGTGGTTAAAGGGGTGGGGTAGTAAAAGAAAACCAGTCAACAAAAACTGGGTAAATAATTTGATATTTAGAGAGGAACCAGATACAGAAGAATGATAATAAATATACAGTAGTCTCCGGGTAAACCTGGCCAGTGTACAGTTGGAGTTACTGTTCTACGATGAATGAAAACGTGCCATGGGGGCTGTGGTGGACTTATTGTGGTCAGCTTGAGCAGGAACACCCAGGTGGACTGAGTTGGTGCAGTTCTGGGCGTAGAGGATCCACCTGAAGGTTATTGCCAACAACATGAAGGGGAACAGGAGCAGTAGACAGGGACCCACTGTCTCCCAGGAGAAGATCTGTTGTGGCTGGTTCTCCAGAAGGGAACTCGGCTGTTCTCATCACAGAAAAGCTTGGGGCCTTGCCATCATTAGGGATGGCTGTTGTTTGTTTCAGGGGAGCTCTGGTCTTCATCTCTGCTGTGAGCATCGCATCCTGCCTCCAGTATAGATTTCTGCAGCCTCTTAGTGCAGATACAGATGTACATGGCACAGTGCCGTGGGCTCCCGGTCCTTGATTGGATCTTTCAGGTCTCTAGTGCCTAGAGAGATGTTCTGCACTCTTTCTGCATTTGGCTTGTGTGTGAATGTTGTAACTTGCAATTGTCCTTTATTAAATATCCTCTCTTGCAAACCATTGACTCTAGAAAAGTAACTAATACAATGGCATTTGGATTTGAATGTCACATATATGTGACAGACAAAAACCTTCAGTAAATTACCCAATGAGTGTTTGTAGAATTAAAAAAAAAAGACTAAGGATAGTAATTTTGGAGCCAATACTATTTATCAGTTAAAGTGGTGAGAGTCAAAGATTATCAAGAGTGATGAGAGTCAGAAGGATAAACAGATGTTATGATACACATGAAGGTGAGGTTTCTAGATGGAAAGTTTCACTGTAAAAGCTTGCCTCAAAATCAAAGAAGATGAAGAGTGCCATTATGCTGGAATATTAGGCCACTGGTAATTTTAATATAATTGGGAGATGCTTGCCAAAAATGGCCATGATCCTCTGCCTCTTCATTTTGAAATATTATTTGCACCCCTCTCCTGTCAAGATAAAATATCTGTTTTCCCATCCCTTTAATTTGGCTGGCCTTATCACTTGTTCTGGAAGCAGCAGCATGCCACCTCCAATCTGAGGTTTCCATTTCCAGTCCTCCTCAGGATTCTTCCTAATAGACCCACAACTGACCACAGACATATTCCTGAGCCCAGCTGAGCAGAGTCACCCCAACACTCTACGGACTTGTGAATAATAATATGTGCTTATTACTTTAAGCTATTGAATTCTGGTGTGGTTTGTTCCACGGTAATAATTAACTATAACAGTTAGAAGTAAAGCTAGTTCCTGAAAAAGAAAGCACAAGACTAATAGATTTGAGAAAACAGAAATAGCACGTATAAAATACTCACAGAAAATTTCTCTGCATAGGAAAGATGAAAGCTGAATGTGTAAAAGATTTGTGTAAGCGAGGAGATGAGAATCTAAAACACAAGTGAATCAATCTGTCTTGGAGGGCTGAAGGGGCTCCTTTTTTCAGGACTACACAGATGAATGTAGGGGCTATAAGTGGAAGAACTTTAAATGCAAACAAGTTTGTGGATGGATAGGGAGTGTTATGGGACACTATGACTGATGAGAGCCTTTATTTTTTCTTTGAAAAGGAACCAAGAGGCAAGACAGCTTTCTGCAAGAAAGAGCAGGGATTGACTGAGGGGCTCACCTTGGTTTCGCAAACCTTTGCGCTACTGGTATTTTGGGTCAGGCAATTTTTTTGTTGTGAAAATCTGCCCTAACAATACAGAATATTTAGCAACATTTCCCGTGGCTTCTACATACTTGTGCAGGTGGTGACCCTCCCTGCCGCAACAACTAAAAATGTCTTGGGACATTATCAAATGTCCTCTAAAAATAAAATCACCCACATTTGAGCGGTATTGGCCTGGGGAAATGGGACAGTGAGACAACCAAGGAAAACCTGGCAAAGATCTGGAAAGTTCCACTCAATTCCTAAGTGATCAACCATAAATAGATTAAGCCCATATTCTGCAACACATTTTAAAAACGCATACCCGATGGCCTCTTGCTGTTTTCACTGACCACAAAGATGTTCTTACCAAATATTCTCCTCTGTGCTTCAGAGGCCGAACCCTGGCTTTTCTAAGCGAGAAGCCTGTAGCAAATATTTGGGATAAAATTAAATCTTCTCTGAAAATAAAATGCAATTTTCCCTATTTAAACTTCTCCCTTCATTTTCCCTGTCAATTACCAAACTCTTTGTTCTTTAAGTACAATAAGGAATGAAACTCCTGTTTCCCAGCTTATGATTAAGACTCCTTTTTGCTGGACCCTAAGAAAGTCCCCCCAGAGCAATATAGTCTAGTGTGATTTGTAAGAGGCATAACCGTAGCTTCCGGAGCCTTCTCCAAGAGCATGCATACAAGGTGACAGGTCTGAATATTAAACAAGAGAAAGGAAGGTGATCCCACACACATCTCTGTAAATTGTTCCTTCATTCATAAAACCACTTCACTTAGCTGTAATTACTCTGCTACCCATTCATGCAAGCCAGGCGTCCAGGAAACAAGCTTGATTGGTGAATGAACGCAAATTAAATGACAGGGACAGAGGTAGGCATATGAAAACTGAGAGGAGGCTTTCAGTATGCAAATTCCCAAGTCTGTATATACAACCATTTATAGCTCCTGCCGTGGAATAAATTGTAGAGCAATAAAAGCTCCTGACTTTCTCCTCTGTCCTGATTTTGAAAGCCTGGGTGGCAGAAGGAGGGGAGTTGGTTCCCAGCAGAATTACAGTGCTCAATAGTATAACTGTCAAAATCTCTTTTAAAGAAGGCAAGCTATCTACATTATCCGTGTTGGGAAAGTCTTTTCTTTGTTGATAGTGTCTGTTCACAGAACTGGCATTTAACAAATATGTTAATTAAAGCTTTGGACTAGTATTATAATGTTTGCGTGCATTTTGTGACAAGTCCTATTGTGTTTTTATGTTAATATTATTCTTCAGCAGATAACATTGTTCCTTATCCAGGCAAATGAAAATGCTGGGTATGGGCACAGCATCTAAGTGAGAGAAAACCGAGGATTTTTCCTGCCTCATTTTCATTCTGAAGAGGGAAACCACTAAAAAAGTAAAAGTTTCATTCTGTTTAAAGCAAGTGTGACCTCTTGTTGGGGATCTTTTACTGAAATTTAAAAAAAAAGAGAAAGAAAGAAAGAGAGACAAGAGGGGGAAATGAAAGTAATGAAAGGAGGGGCAAATATGTACTTGTTACATCATTCTGGGAGTGGGGAAGAAATAAAATTCTTAATTACATTCACAGTTTGCAATAGCACCAAAATTGAGATTCTGGTCAAGGGGCAATTTCCATCTATTATGTACATGTATGCATTTTTCATCAACATAATACGGGCTCACACAACAGGAGAGTAAGATAAATTGAGGTCTTTTGCTTTCGTCTTCATTTACTTCCTGACTCTACATACAAAGAATCTGCTTGAATATGAGAGATTTGACTGAAATTCTGTTTTATCCAGCAGGTCGCCTGAAATTTACAATGTGAAAATAAAGAAGGTGGGGGGATGCACATTTGATTTCCCAAAGTTCAAATCTAGGAAATATTAGCATAGTACTTTGATGATCAAGACATTAAGTCTAGAGAACTAATCTCTAAAGCAATCAGAATTCAGATCTCCTACATGTTTATAGATCAGAATGGCCTATTGTAATTAATTATTCTAGATACAAAGAGACAGCTGCTTTACATAGGATATTGGAGCTGTTAGGTGCTTTCAGGACTTTGTTACCGGAGCAAACTGCTCTCAAAACCTGACTTCAGGTTGATTTTTTCGACTGATCTTTAAATTGGAGAAAAGCTATGCAGCCCTGGTGTCAGGCAGAAGAGCAACCTGAACAAAAGCCACACTGCCAGGCTTAGAATTCTAGCTCCATTGCTTATCAGCTGGTTGATATTAGGCAACTGATTTAGCCCCTGTGTCTCAATCTTTTCATTGCTAAAATGTAAACAATACTACCTTCACAAATAAGCCACATACACTTATTGCTACATGTATAGCTATTATTATTACATTATTATTATTTAGAGTAAAGCAAGAGGACTTACAAATGTATTTCACAAACTAGAACAAAACGAAACAAAAACATATCGTGGAAACTCAACATTGCAGTTTCCCATAGCACTACATCCACTTTGTTTCATATTGCTCACTTGCTTCGGTCTTACTGTTTTATTGGTCTACTTGTTTATGTAAAAGTTAAATGAAGTAATTAAAACACTAAGTAATAATTATTAATACTTATTGATCACTTACTATGAGACAGCCTACTCAAAGTATTTCTACAGATTTTATCTTATTTAAAGCTCACAGTGAACTGATAGAGTGGGTTTTTTTTAAATTATATTTACATTTTACTGATAAGAAAATTGAGAAAAAGAAGTATCCAAGATAGACAATCAGTAGGTGACAGTGTGAGGACTCCAACTCAAGAGGTTAGGTACCTACTGTCCTACTCTTAATATACTTCAGTGCAAAGTTCCCAGTTTAAGAAATGGTACCTATTGGTGGTGGGTGATTTATTAGCCATATATTTTGAATCCACTGATTTTGTTAGCCACTGGAGAGGAAGGTACTTTAAGTGCAAATTCTTACACTTAACACAGGAGAAAGCTGCTACCCTTTAAAAAGACTGTCAATGCACCTTCGACTTTATTCTTTCAGCTAAATCTCTTTGGAAAAATTTACGAGAAACCAGCTAAAGTCACCTAACCACTCTGACTTCTTGGCAATCTCGAATAAACTCAGCTTAGTATGACACTAACCTGAGCATATATCCAGAGTCCTTTACGTCTACCATGTTCAATTTTTGAGTATGTGCTTTCAGACCTTGAATTAAACATGCTCAAAAATGTACACTCGGCATTCTCAGAAATATGTCCCCCCTACGTGTGCTTTCCCACATGGATGTGTGTAGCTTCCCTGAATAGAATCCCTGTGCTTCCTTTGTTTGGGGAGAGCATTGCTTTGAAACTAACTCTACTGCTCTCAATACCTCGCTGTGAGTAATATGCTTCTCTCTATTTTTTTGTCCTTTGGTTGGCTCATTGGCACAACATTCAGTTATTGTTTGACCTTTGTTAGAGTTGGAAATATTTGTTGAGGTCAGAATGAATGAGTAATAACATACAGGAACTGAATCAAATTAGGAAATACCTGAGAAGGGTTGGAGAAAGAATCATTTTCATGGATAGTGTAACCATTACTTTTTATTTGCCCTCAAAGCTAAATCTTAGTGTAGATAACAACGGTGTGTTCTTCTTTTATGGTGTTGATACAGGGGAAAATATATAATTCCAAACCTGCTAGATGTCAGATACACTGAGTTAGTGTTCCCCAAAATTGAAGAATGAATTCCAAGGAACAAAGAAGGTTAAAAGTAGGAAAATTTATTGACAGGGAAAGATAGCTTCTGAGAGATAGGAGGGGACCCAAGTGGGTTCCCAATGAACCTACTTTTCAGAGAAAGTTTTATAGAGTAAAATCATGAGTTACGTACAATATGGGTCAAAATTATGATCAACCAATAATATTACAAGCATAGTGGTTTAGGTAATATTAATCCAATGGCGAAACAGGTCACTTAGCAAATGGACATGGAAAGAACAAAGGCATTCCAAGATGGAGTGGATCCAGAGGTCCTGGTTGCCCACTGGAGTGGCCGGTATTTGTCTAGGCTTTATCGGATTGGATAAGTATAATCCTCAGCTTATTGTTTATCTCCCAGGCATGTGTGTAGCTCTGGTCATTTTATCCTTATCTTGAGGCCTGGCCTTCAATGCATTCACCTTTGGTCATAGTTGTAGCATATTCTCTTCTTGTGTATTGACTCTGTTGAGGGCCAATCCCTGTCTTACTGCCTATAATATTTCTACCTAACTCAGCTGTCTATAATAGTGTCATCATTTTTGCATATTAATTGCTTTTGACCCTGGCAAGTTAAAAGGCATCATTGAAGAAATATTTTTTCCCAAGCGTCCAGCCCCAGAAACGATTAAAAAGACTTCACTATACCATTGGGTTTAAATTTCTACATGGGATATGGCACTTAATAACTTCTCTGAGTCATTTTTTTAAAACATATTAGAAACTAGAACCATTATCAAGTCGCAAAACAGGGTAAAAAGAATCTATGAATCTCTGAAAATGTAGTTTTATCCAGCAGTTTCAGCCATCATTAGCCAAACTGTCTTCATACTTTCAAAAGCTAAACCATGTCTAATGGTATCCTCACTAATAGCAGAAAGACATTTGAGTAAATTCATTTTTTAAGGGATCATTGAGTGCCTTAGCTAGTTAAACCGGAAGCCCACAGTAATCAGAGAGACGCATTGCTTGCCTTCTCCTATGGTTTCTTCATTAGCAGTGGTAATAACGACGATAGTTAGTTCATAACCAGTACATTGTTAAGATGATCCCTGGGGTACCTTTATACACTCTATTTAATTTTGGCTTCCAGTTTGGTCAGTTTATTTTGCAAGCCAATTGCCTCCCTGCCACTCCCAGCTCTCCAGAGTTTGCTTAACTTATGGAAATCAAGCTGTTTTCTTTCTGCTTCATGCATCACTGCTAACAACAGCCAAATAGCTGAACACAGAATTCAGCCTTTAGTGGTTAGGTTATGTGAGTATCTGAAAATACACAACTATATTTTGAAGTCGGAATTCAGTCTTTCAGTTAGAAAGTGTTAAAAGAATGTAATTATCCCACTTTTATCCCAAATCAATGTATTTGCACCTGAATATGTGTATTTAACTTCACTCCTTAATAACTGTTCTCATATCATATTTTTAAACATTTGGTCAGCCTTCAGTATTTTTTTTATAGTATCTAGTAATCTGTCTTGTTTTTTTACCCCCACACTATCATACACAGCACCTTGATTACTGCTTCATAAAAAGTAGTCATTTAATAAGGGCTCGTTAACTAACAGCAGCTAAACCACTTAGTGTGTGGCTCACACTATTTACTGAATATTTGGACACTGGGAAACCCGCCTCTACAAGTCTGCCATTTTTAATGTTCAAATTCACCACTCGTAATGACACCAGATAGTCTTACTTGCACAGTTCCTAAGGCAGTGCAAATTAGGTCAGGTTTCCATTGATTTAGTTTCCAGACTAGACACAACACATTACAGTAATGCAATTTCCCCAGTGATTTCTTCCCCAGGACAATTTTTCATAACTACCTGAATCTATACTCCTTCCTTGTACATACTTCCTCTAAGTAGGATGACTGTGAAAAATGAAATAGAAAGAAGAGATAAATCCTTTGAATAATTACAGAATAAAATATAGTATTGTTTGTGTGCTTGAATGGTCCAAATTAATTGTATACATTGATTTATTGTATTGATAACAAATACAAACTCTATTTTTTTTTCCTACCCAGAGAACAGATCCTAGAAAATAAAACAGTCTAATCCTTACCTTACTGTAATTGATCTCAAAATTTTAGAAAAAATCTTCTGCTTAAAACTTTAGAATATTTATGGAAATTATTATATAATGTTAAAGGGAAATCAACATTTTTAACCAGACAATCTAGTGATTTGTCAGTGTACTGCTATTAAAATAAATATAACCAGATGTCATTTTAGTATTTCTTTTCATTAAGAAAGTTTTAGGATGCTACTCTTCCCCTTAGAACATGAAATGATTTCCAACTTTGCAAAGGAGATTGTGGAAGCCACAGACTCCTCTGTATATTTTTTAGCAATTTAATTTCCTCCTCTCCTGATTCTATTACAGTAACATAAATTATAACAGAAATTTAATAAAGCAGACAGTTAAGTGGATTTAATCTATCTTCTTCAGAATAAATAAGATTAACCAGATAAGATGCAGATTTGAAAAATATTTTAACCTATAAGGTAAATCAGAAATCAAAAACATCCCTGAAACTACACAGTCAGATAATTAAGAGTAACAGTTTCAAGATGAAAATAAAGGATAGCAAGCAAAATCATACTGGTTTTTTTCCTTCAAAAAATAATTAACCTTTGGAGAAGCTTTCCATCAATGCAGTCTTTGTCAGTTAATGGAGTCAGGCACATTCCTGAAAAGCAAATAACAGGAAGTGGATCTTGGTTATACTCAGTCCCTAGGGAAGTAAGAATTTCTAAGGTTTCTTTCTCATTTTTGAAATTCGCAATTTTTCTTTCTGGCTACTATTTCTTACTTGTCATCCTTCAAGTTAATGTAACACATTATGATCATCATACTAAATGTGTAATACCTAAAGAATTCACAACAACACTAACATGTTGACACATAAGAATTCTCCATTATCCAACTGACTAGGAGCAGACTTTAAATACACAGAACAAGAAAAGAAAAAAGTACAATGTTTTGTTCTTCAGAGGATTCTTCAAGTCCTTACTGGAATGAGTCTAAGAGAAATTAAAACTGATTATTTTTTCTGTTGTTAAATCAACAAGTTACCACATTTCTAGAAAAGAATAGATGCCCAGTAGTGGATGAATTAAATATTAGAATAGAATTTAATAGAATAAAACAGAATTAAGAATCACCTCTCTGAGATAAACCTGGCTTGAGTTAATTTTTCTAAAGCATCCTTTTTTTTTCTCAATCAAGAAAAAAAATTCCTTTTTACTAATTAATGTGTCAATCATTTTGCTCACTGTGGCTAAGATTAGCTTGAAATTCATGTTAAAATATCTCTTTTCAGGAATAATTCTGAGCCAATTTAGAACAACCTTATTACCTCTAAATAAGCTATATTATCATTAATGTTTGTGTATCTCTTTCATGGAAAGGAAAACGATGAACCAACGTTTGCTTAAAAAAAAAAAAATTGGCCCCAAGTTCTCAAATGCACTGCTGCAGGTATTAAAGAGGCAATTAGAAAGTCCTGAATTGAGACTGATAATATCCATAAGAAAGGTCTTTAGTTACGGAGGTTACATATAGCTAGTTAAAACCAAGGCAATTCCAAAAGTTCAAAATAATCAAAGAACTTGCCTTCTAAAAGATAACAGCTTGGGGGATGGGAATGATTTAAACTTTGGAATAATCCACTAAATAATGATTCTGAGTCTGATTGACCCTTAAGATTAGTTGAAAAAAAAGAAGAAAAAAAAAAGATTAGTCCATTTCAGTATTATGAAGCAAAATTAAGCATACAAGTGAATGACTCATTTTCAAGTGAGTTATCAAAGGCTTCAGGGGAAAAGAACATATCTAGAGACTTTTTTACTGCTAAATAAATATTCAAAATTCCATGACATATGTTTAACTTAAATGGAAAATAATGAAAACAGTTTCAAAACACAAGTCACTGAGGATGCCATTTTAGTCCCAAAGAAATTTGGGAAATCAATATAGTCATTAATTTATTCTTTTTTGGTTGATTATACACACAGTAAATTAATCTCATTTCTCAGTAATGAAATTCTTCATTCTCACATTTCATAGTTATCTCACAAAAACTAAAACAATCCTGAGGAACAGAAAAGTTCCTATATCATCCACCCATTTTCCAAGCAATTCTCACCATTAATGTTTCTATTACCGTTCGGATGCCCTGAAATGTAACACTTACAATGAACCATACTTTAGGAATATAAATGATAACTACCTAGCATTTACTGACTTTGAAAGAATGTAAATTTTTTAAACGTACTTTTTCTTTGTTATAGTACCACAAAATTAAGCAGGAAGTATCCCTGTTTTTATTTCCTGGCTTACAGACAAGAAAAAACACCATATCTTAAAAAATTCCCTCAAAGTAATCATCTTTACTGATTTAAGTCTCCTGCCATTAAATAATACTGATTTTTTTTTTTCATACAGTGCTAGACGTCAAAAACTGACTGCAAAACCAGGAGGCACCTACCCAGGTTGGAATCTGAGGCCTCAGACGATTGTAACTATAACTTCTCTCGCCCTTGTGTTATTTGAAATCAGTATGTGGAATCTCTCCAAAGACATAAAAAATATTGAAAGCCTGCTTTCTACGGTGTTTTAAACACAAATACACACAAGAACACCCAGAGCACCCTGCTTGCTCCCCACTGCACACACACCACACCCCACAATCACAGAAGGGGCAGGTAGTTGCCACATCAAAGCAACAGGATGATTTTGACGCTGAAGGGAATTCTTCTGCCATCCATGTTCAGGCAATAGCTCCTTTTTTAAAAGAGAGAGAATATATGTATTATATATATATGGTGTTTGCATGTGTGTGTGTGTGTGTCAAGACTTATATGTGCATGTGTCATTTGAAAGAGCAGAAGACATAGAATTATTTTCTAGTGGTACTTGAAAATGGTCTTGTCAGCCAGATAAGATACACACTTCGGCAAGAGGACAATGCAGACTTGGGATTTGCTCGAGTCTTTCCCTAACAGTGAGAGGTTCAAGTGCATGCGATTTGCTTTACCACTCCAATTATGTAGGAAAGTAATAACGCTAAGACCCATATTATTTTCCTTTTTGATGGACATCAGCAGTCCCACTTCTTCCACAGGCATGCCAGGCTGACACTGGCAGTGTTTTACGCACACTATTCCATTGCAGTTCTGCCTAGGGTGTGAATCTGTTAGGTAATGATGGCTCTCAGATTCACAACAAAAGCTTCAGCTTCAAAGACTCCTTGGCAGCAGTTTCCTCTGGAAGAAAATCATTTGCAATTTTTTTGTATACAGATAGTTTAATAACACGCCGCTGAAGTTTTGAAGGAATTTCAATTTATGCAAAATGAAGAAAGTGAGGAAAAATAATAATGATAATGATACTAATATAAACCTGCACTTCAAAAGGCTTGCGGTGGCATTGTGTTTGTTGCGATGCTAGACACCTTATCAGTTATCCCTCTTAAAGGTGTTTAAAATTGGGCTTGGGAGGTTTGAACCAAACTCTTTTAGCAGTTAATCAGCCACAGTTTAGAATACATTGGCATATTTTTTCTAAAGAGAAAAAAAAGAAGAAAATGAAAGTGAAGATTCCTTTTAATGATAGCACTTTCACTGACTCTGTGGAACGAGATTTATTTTTACAGAACTATAGGGTCTGACCTTTCATGTTTCAAGACGCCCTGGCAGAGAGTGGGCTTTCTTGTTATCTTCTGCTTCTGCTTGTCCCCTAAAGGCAAGTCCCTCCTATCGTGAGCCAGATTAAGGAGAATTTTGGAAGGAAGAGACAGGCAGGAATAAACTGGAACTAAAGCCCTTAATATCCGGGAAGTGATTAAAATGCAGCCATGCCCAACAAGACCACACTGCTGTTATCAGAAAGACATTGACAACTTCTTTGAACTCAACTCAATGGTATAAGGGGGAAATGTAAAATCTTTCAAGTTTGGGAGTCTCCAGGAAATATACTCAGATATCTCAACACACACTGGCAGGATTCACACATTACCAGGAGCTGACAGCGATCATACACATAGCTTGTCCTCTGCCAAATTGAGTCTAGGGCTGCATCCAGGAAAGCAGCATGCTGCCCAGGTGTATAGGAGGACCGGGTAGTTTATCGATTTGTGATGGTTCAGGACTTGGCAAATCAAAAAACACACTGTACCACAAAGGACACAGATTTCAATCCATTGTGGTTAATGATCAAACATGCTGTTTCATAAACTAGATTGTTTCTTGAATCTCATTTTCAAAGCAACTAGTAAAGAGAAGATCCTTTTCTTACATTTTACTTTTTGACATTACGCTAAAAAAATACTTTGTCTGAATGTTTCCAGGTGGGGGCAGAAGGCCAGTAATGGAAGACCCAGGTAAATTAATACCTCAATATCATATTTAATTTGAAAGAAAAAATAGCAAAGGAAAGAAACACGTCTTATTCTATCTGATTTTCTCTTTGCTAAACTGCTAAATGAACAACCAGCATCGCCAGCTCCAAACCCAACTAATAACTGCAACCAAATATAATAATATTTATATTTTTAAATATTTACACTTAAGTTCCACATCTGTGTTAGCCAAGATTGTTTCCACATCTTCCTCTGCAGACTGACCTTACTAAACCGTCAGAAGTCTTCGTGGCTTATTCAGTTATTAAAGCACCAGTGCAGTGTCTGATGGGGCATCCTGGGGCCCCAGAGAAGCAGGGATGGGAGCAGCACAAAGGATGATGTGTCTGTGGAAAATCTAGCACGGAGAGTCTAGCGTGACGACAGGGTGCTGTCACTGGGATGAATCCCAAATAATATCACTTATTGTCACAATTTGGTATTAATGAAAGCTTTGTGAAACGTGCCCCTGAGAAAGTGAATCTGCGGCTGCACGTGGCACGAGCTTGTGTCGTGAATAGTTTCTAACACGTTGCTGTTTGACAGAGTCTGTAACAGGCAGCTGTAGAGAAGAGAAAGCAATGGGTGGTCCTGAGATTGGGGGCCGGTTCTTCAGGCCTTCCCATTCCCACTGTGATGTCCAAGTGGCAATATAACCAAGTCTTAGCATATCATCCCTAGAGTACAAACCATTCTCAAAGGACTGACCTACAATGTTTTCGTTTTTTGTTATCATATCAGGAATGAAATGGGATGAATCTTTTAATGTTTATATTACTTATATCTGTTTTAAAACAAATAAATATAATCCCCATGGGTCAGTAGTTCAATTGTTACCACTCTCAGATGCCCTATGGGAGGATTAGTTAAGAATGCTTGTTTAATATAATTCTAGAACTGAATTAAGAAAGATAATGAGCTGATAAGTACTCAGTGCACTTTATGTATAATTAATAACTAAATCTGTGGAGTCTTTGAAATATGGTAATATATCATATTTTCTGATTATAAAGTATTCTTAATAAAAAGAATTATCTACACCGCTCACATTTCTTTCATTACTCCCATTTTTCAAAAAGGAACCCCAGAATCTAAAGTAAGTAATTTAACCAAAAATTACTGAGGCTGTTGGCAAAATATATGCAAAAGAGTGAAGAAGACACCTTTATCTTTCATAATCTGAACCATCATAAAATGGAGTAAATCTTTACATGTGTTCATTTTTTTATTTCATTTCCATTTCAAAACACATGTGCTCTTTGTTTCTTCTCTGGATTTCACTTTGCTTCTTCTAGTCAGTTGAAGTTCGAGAAATCAGAAAAATCAGCTAACTCCTAAACAGGGATAAAGGGCTCTAATGTAATCCTGAGAGTCTAATTAGGAACATAGCAACCAAACTCCCAGCCCACAAATTTTCCTGGGACATATATCGTAAATAACTACCACGACCCAGAAGCATTTGTCTGCTTTCCAGTTATTATTGAAATTTCAGATAGTTACAATTTTCAGATAAGTGACTTGACCACAGCAAACAGTTTTCTGTGTTTATTTTTTAACGTGTATATTTTTCTATTTTAAATGAGCACTTGTCATAAGTGCTTCTTAAACTGAACAGCATTTCTAAGGAAAAAAGAAAAGGTCAGCACTAACTTCACATGATTAAACGGAAATACCCCATAATGAGATGTTATATTGCTATTTAACTGAGCATTATAAAACTGCACTGGGGATATTAAAATAGTCCCCATATCACCCAATTGAAAAAATGTGGAAAAGTACAGGAAAGGGTTTCTAAAAATAATGTAGGGACTTGGCACTACAAACTCTAAAGAGAGATTAAGTGAACAGATAATATTTAGTTTCTCAAAACTCATGTACGTAGGTAGAAAAGAATAATTTAATGGAAAATAATCTATCCAAAGGGAAACGGAAGAGAAAAAACAATTGGAGATCCTGCTAGTTAATAACAACATCAAAAACAATAAACTTCACATCTTTAACAATAAATGTCAGATGTAGCAATATTCTTAGGGAGTAAATTAAAGACATGATGCAACAGTATATTAAAGTGATCACCCCTTTCTCCTTCTGTAGTATGATTTTAGAAAAAGTTTATCTTGTCCTTCATCAAGATAACACTTCATTCCTTTGAAGATGGTCCCAGGAACCAAGATATCTGACGTGTTTTTAGTTCACAGTAATTAAAAATTATACACTCTTCTAAATTAAAAATAATCTGCACATATTTTTTAAATGTCCACAGACTGCTTTTGAAAATAAAAGAATTAAAAGGTTAAAGATAAGAAAAAGAAAAGGAAAAATAGACCTGTGAGTCTGATCACAAACTGAGTGTACTTGCTAAATATTTATCATACTTCCTTCCTGAAAACAGAATCAATTAAACATTATTTCAAAAATCTGGCCCCTTGCAAGTCTATGACTATACAAAAGTCCAAAGGTTAGGACCAGAGAAAGTTTAATTATCTATATCTGGGAGTTATATGAACTATAACAGAAATATTTGCAGTGTTCTCAGTAAAGATTCTAAAAACTACGGAATATATAAAAGCATAATTCAATTTGAGCATTTCCAAAATGGTATGTCACCTATTAATACTCGCTGAGAGTCCTTTCAAATATTAAGGTTTGAGGAAACAACATGAGTTAATCAAATTAAATAAATTACAACTCATGGGAGAAACTGGCACAAGTACATTTTTCTACCTCCAGAACAATCCTTGCAAAGCTTAGACTTACTAAATATTAGTGAGAGAAGATGTAATGTGTATCTAGATCATGCATAAACCTATGTTTAATCATTTTTTAGAGATATGTAATATTATTTTCTATTCCCAAAATGCTGGAGCATAGTAAATAAGGGAATTATGAGTTGGAGGAAAGCAGTAATGCTACTTAATACAATAACACTATTTCCATCATAATTAATAAATATTCAGTTAAAAGCTTCTACTTGCCTTTTTTCACTCAGCTCAAATAATAATTGTTCTAAGAAACCCTTCCTCAATTCCCCTTTTTTTGACCTAACAGAATTTAAGTCAGGGATTTTAAACATATGTTTTTCTTGCCCCTTCTGTTTACTTTTAACAAAATGTTCTACTTATTAGGCTCTTTTAATGTTTTTTCTATACTGTATGTTCCTTGAAATCAAGGATTACACCAGTTTCATAGATAAAATTCCTCACAAGAAATAGTACAGTTTTATGGCTGGCAAGTAGGATTCCAACAACTACCCACTGAATTAAGAAAAAAAAAAAAAACCACTGTGTTTCTTTAATATTCCTTGATTTCATTGAATTGCTACATGCACAGATAATAAGTACTACAATTTCAGAAAAATATAGAACAATTTAGAAGGTATGTCAGAGAAGAATATACTTAAAATTTGTAGCAGTATCACTTTAATCTTTGTTTATTTTGAATGTCATACTATTTGGCAGATTTTACTCCAAATAACATTTGGATCTCTCCAAATGCAAATCTGAGCTGTTCACCAATCCAATAGTCCAGAGACAGTTCTTCAATTTCTGAATGCAAAAATCATACATTTACTTTTCCAACACCATTATGAGAAAACCCATCATTACATATAGAACTTGTCTGATTTAAAAATCTCATGTGTTTAGAATATTAAAAAATCATGCAGATTTGTTAGGGAATTATTCATGAAGGCAAAATATTTTAATTGTTTTTCTAATAAAGAGATCCCAAAATGACCTATTTTGCAGTACTACCTAGAGCCACATCCGCCTACTGAAACTCACCGACTAAAGTGCTTGAATGATGCAGAATTAGATGTAGTTTCATTTGTTCATTTACTTATTCATACAATCAACATGTGCATCTAAGTGCTTTCTATGTGCCAAGAAACTTGTTAAGCATTGTAAGCAAGGGGAGTTAAGACAGACAGATGATGGGGAGATACATACATACATACATACATACATACAGCCCAGTCCCTGGCAGAGATGGATGCTAAGCTCACAACTGCAAACATGACTGACTGTACAATCAGTTGTGCTAGAGATGAGATGTGCTAGAGAGGGAGATGTGCGAGAGAGAGGAGTCTCTGAGGGGCAGAGTTTTCCTGAGAAACTCGCAGTGTGGCCTAAATCTGAAAAGCACCAGATGGAGGCAGATGGAAGGTGGGAAAGAAATCCCAGGAAGAGGGACTATCCAAATGGCCCATGATAGAAGAAACTGAGACTCTCTGAGGGACAGAAAGGGCCATGAGGGTTGGAATTCAGAAAAGAAGCAAATGTCTTGCACAGCAAGCTAGGGGAATATGAGTGAGCATGCTCATGCCAGGGCTTACAGATGGCAAATGTGACTTTTCTAATTTCCTTCGCCTTAAGGGCCACAGGAAGCTACTGAACTTTCTTAAGTAGAGTAGTAACAAGACATGCATTTCTGAGCTCAACACTGTGACAGCAGAGTGGATAACAGATTGAAGTGGTGGGAGTGGCTGTGAAAAGACCTTTCCAAGGGTTTTTAAGTAGTCAGCAAGAGATTGTGGCAGCTGGAAACGCAGGATCTATGGTATGGAAAGAGGAGGCACATTTAGATGGAAATGTCTACAGTACTCAAGGATGGATTGAACTCACGGGAAATGCATTGAGAGCCAAAGTTTATGGAAAAATTATAACATCATCTTATTCCTCATGCTTTAGAGCTAGAGATTGTGTTTTGGAGGAAAGAATTATGGAAGTTTTTAACCTACAACACTATTTACCACGCACTCAGGACATCTGATGAGGAGCGGAGAGGTTTTTGTATCTCACATACAGGAACACACACACGCATTCTAATGATAGGCACACCACAGCTAATGGACTCTGCTTAATACAAACCAAACTACACTGCACTTAACCAGTTTAAGCAAAATACAGTATGAAAATAATCAAGGATTCTTGACATATGAACATCGTCTACTGGAGGAGAAAAAAACAAACTGGTGTTTCCTTCTCCCTCCTCCCCGGTCGTGGACGCCGCTTCCTGAATAGTTGAGGCAGATCCATAGCTGCATCTCACAGCCGCGCAAGAATACGATAGGGGAGAAAAAGTCAACAACACGCTGAAAGACTGAAAGAAGTCCTGGGTCAATGATGCATGACGGATCCATTCCTGAAGCCATAGACTTCAAGGCTGTATATGGCGAGAAGTAATTATGTGTTTGTTGTTTTCAGCAATTGTTAACTTCCACAACACATTGGGCCCTTCTGAGGCTGACATGGGAAGAATATGTGATTCAGATCTAAAGGAAAAGTTCGCATTGAAAGCAGCTCATGATCTCTAAAAAATGCAAATATTGCATGTGCTGAACTGAAACATTTTTCTTTAATTAGGCTATTTTTATGGAACTATGAAGTTAGAATTCCAAATACAACAAATACCTTGAAAGTTTCTAGAATGTCTTCATCAGTATTTTAAGGAAATATCTTTAAAAAATAGGAGTTTCACGAGAGCTCTCTTGGGACATTTAAGTAGACATGAGTAGCCCCTATTCATTAAAGGACTTTTACTTTGTGTGTCCATTCTTAGCTTATTCTTTCATTAAACTTCAAAGTTTTCAAAAGGATAAATTTTGTTTTATTTTATCTCCAATGCTATTAGAAATCCTATCGGAAATTATTAATTGAGTTTTTCAAAAAATAAAGAAAGAATATTACTTCATGAGAATCTAGGAGATTTGGATTCTGAATTTGATTGGCCATGAAATAGATTTGTAGTCTTGAGTGAATACCACTTAGTTCCTCTGAAGTCTAGTTTTCTTATCGGAAATGTGGGAGGCTTATTAACAGCCTAATGACATATCCCAAGAATCCCCAGTGTATAGAATAAAGTAGAAATTCCCTCACCCAAAAAGACATGTGGAGCACAGAGATGTATGTGTTTAAGTGTACTTTCATTCCAATCTTCCCATCACTTGTCTCTACTCCTCCTACCACCCTAACCCCACCCTTAGAGGAAGAAAGAAAATCATTCTATGTGATCCTGTTTGATACACCTTTCAGCTTTTGACAAGGAATGAGCAAGGAGTATAAATACTTTTAGTTAGTTTCATTGCAAGATTAAAGTTCCTCAAAATACCAGGATACACTAAATTCATTACGGCACACAGAAACTTTGTGATTTCTAGACCATGAGTAACTCACGATCTAGGTCAGCAAAAATATCAGTTACTTAAGAGACGAAGGTGAGCAACCAGACTTATCCGGCTTTGGAAATATTATCCCATGTTCAAAGTTAGAAATGCAGATTATCAAAGCCCCAAGAAAAATGTGCTTAAATAGTAAAGCCTAGTCCCACTTAGACGCTCAAGTAAACCTAGTCTGCAAAGTCAAAAAGTGTATTTTTGAGGTAGGATAACAAAGGTAGAATCCAATTTTATTTTCAATAGTTCGAAGACATGAGCAATTATCATTTTTGTTTTTCCAACTCTCAAACTTTAATTCTTACTCTTAATTATGTTTTTGCTCAAATAGGAGTGACACACTTGAGTGTCAGAGGCCCTGGTGGTTTCCACATAGAACATCACCTCTGAAACACAAAATCCCAAGCGACTGTAATTACTCTGGCTAATCCTCACTTCAGCAAAGTTACTTAGTAGTCACTGTTCCATTTACTGGGAAACATTCACCGCAGTAACTTAAACCTTTCAGAGAATGTCAGAAAGCCTCAGAGGCCAAAAGTATTAAGCATTCTAGCTATAGCATATGCAAAAAGGAATAATAAACAAATGAGAAGATAAATGGTACAAATAACTTTCTTAAAGTATTTTCTATTTGTAAAGTATATGCTATATTATGCCTCTAAAAATTGTTGTTTATTTCAAGATTTTTTTTCTTCCTGTCTTTTTTTTTTAAGGTCTACAGAAGTGTCATTCACAAGCAGGCAAGCAGAACAACTCTGAAACCATTATTTGGTTACCTGGATTTTGCATCCTCCCTAAACAATGTGCAAGGCCTTTACTGTGGTGTGAAGGCTTAGTTGCCCATTCATTAGGTTGACAAACTTGTCAAAAGCCTGCAGGACTATACCACTTATGTCAGAAACACTTACAGGAGAGACAGTACATGTCAGGGCTTAGCTGAGTCCTGTCAACCATTGCCAAACTTACACAAAACCCTTCTGGGGACAAAGGCCCGCAGAGAAGCATGAGACCTCTCACTCAGGTTCTGTTGACTCACCAACCCAGTTATACTTGTGCCATTCAGAGCAGTTCTGTCTCAGCTATGCGACCGCCTTAGTCTTTTTGGATGCATTTTAATAATCCCGAATTCTTCTGAATGTTTTGGCAGTCGTGATGAAAATTGATCAGCCACATTTTTTGATGTAGAAGCCAACTATTTAAGCCCACATCTTGACACAGAACAGATAGAAACAAATGCATGTTTATGAAAATTAGAAAACCAAAACAAAAACCAAATCCAAGTAAATAAAGCAGAGAAAATGTTCTGACATAAGAATTAAACTTCTTCTATCCCTACAAGGAAATATGAATTAGGTTAGCGACATGTATTAGGTATTGTCTTCAATGAAAACTTCACAATTGAAGGATTGGGAAAAAAACCATACAAATGGCAATAAAATTGCCTAAAACAGGGGTTGGGGATTTAGCTCAGTGGTTACAGTGCTTGCCTTGTAAGCACAAGGTCCTGAGTTCAATCCCTGGCACCCAAAAAAAAAAAAAAAAAAAAAAAATTGCCTAAAACATTTCTGGCTAGACTACCATAAGAGGCTCCCCATAAGTGTTTCTGACAAACCCACTTAATCCTACCATTAGAAATTTTTTTCCAAAAGTCAATTTAATGAACTAGTTATAGCATTCTTTAATCTTATATACATTTTAAAGATTTTTATTTACATAGTATTCAAAATGTTTTAAAATTATAATACTTGCATTACATGAAAGAAATGGAAGAACAGAGTGACTCAGTGAAAAAAAGGTGTAGCTAGAAGCACATGCAGTAGAGCACACTCGGTGTTCGTCCCTGGATTGCCAAGGACAGAAGCCTGACAGCTATGTGTCCTCGAATCCCTTACCAGCTGCATTCCAGTTCAGTTCTGCCACTGGGAGATCCTTGACGATATGGGAATGAGGTCAATAGTGGTAGCATGTGCTTTTTGAGTCCCACCCAAATAAGGATTCCAACAGTAGTGGTGAAGACAGATTCATCAGGGTTCTGAGTAATGCCACTTTATCCCTTTTGCTTCTCCAGCCTACCCTTCAGTTTGCTAACCAATTTCATATGTTAAATACCACCAGGGTTGGGCTGGGGATTTAGCTCAGTGGTAAGAGTGCTTGCCTTGCAAACACAAGGGCCTGAGTTCGATCCCCAGTGCCAAAAAAAAAAAAAAAAAAAATACCACCAGGGTTGTTTCTGTTTCCCTGATTAAAAATGGCTGATAAGATCCTAGTAATTGTCTCATTCATTTACCATCCAAATGGGGCATGGGGAGTGAAATAAAGGCTTGCCATTCTACTGGCCTTGGGGCTGATGATCAGAATAATTTTTCATAATCATTAGATCAAGTAACTATAATAAAATTACTCAACTATTCTATTTAATTTCTTGAGAAGTAAATTTTAGGAGACTGACAATACCCAAATACAGTTTATATATATATATATGTATATGTGAAATCTCTTACTTTACACAAACTGTAGATATGTGTTAGCTATTAGTATCATTTCACGTAGTAAATTTAAGTAAACAATTGCCTTTAGTGACCCAAAAAAGGCCTTATGGATAAAGAACATCTGCATGTTAAGTTTAAAGACAAGTTAAACATCAAGTTGCCACATTGGAATATACTTAAGGACATTTGAGAAATAATGTAACCTCAAGAATGTGCTATAATGTTTCGATTGAAGATGACTGCATCGATTTATCCCTAAAGCTAAAAGACTGCTGAAAATAAATGGAAGCTCAAAATGTCAGCAGAAAACAAACTTCACATGAAATTCATGTTGGAAAATACTTAGTTTTACTAAGTCATACACACCACTTAGGAGAGCTTGCATATACTTGTCTTAGTTTTATTTTTAGGGTCTGTATTATTACAAAAAGGAAATAAAGTGGCTTGTAAAGATGTATATATTAAAGCATAGTAGAAATAATCAAGCATAATTAATAATTATGCAGATGGAAAGAATGGGAAAATAAAATGAAAGCAGGACAAAATATGTGTGGTAACATGATTACCAAATAGATGCGTCAAATTTCACACAAAACTTTTTAATAGCCAATAAGAAGGCACAAGTATGATTCACTACAAGTTTTAGATTCTTGATAACATAGAAGAAATGTAAAAGTAGGTGTATTTCTTCATATTTCTGAAACAGAAGATGAATTAGTAGATGAATTACTTATTGAACACTTGCCACTACTGAGCACTATCCTACACACTTTACACAAACTGATATATTTAGTCTTAACAAAAACCCTACACAAGCAGTACTGCGGCAATAGCTAGCTCACAGAGAAGCAAGTTCAATCGGGTAAGCCTAAGCTTTCGGGGAGGGAATGCAAGAGTTGGGACAGTAATCCACGCTCTCTGGCTCCAGAGTTCATCTTCTTAACCAGACATTTATAAAATACCCCAAATAATAGTAACTTGAGAATGAGTTCTATGGTATCATGTGTCACAAGGCCTCTGGCACTAGACCAAAGGACAAATCCAGAAAACAAATTTCAGAAAGTGAAATGAGGTGACCTAGGTATCTAGTTCTTTCTTCTTTTGGTGGAAACCAGAGCGGGCTTTTACCCAGAGACCTCAAACTCCAATACCTGCAGGGACCAGGCAGGTTATCTAAATCAATGGCATAAACCAAGTGTAAGGAAAAAGGAGGAAATAAAGACAGAGACTGAAGGACTGTTTCTCAGGAATGTGTGCCTAGCTAGTTTGGGTGGATATTTTTCCCCAGGGAAACCCGGACTATGCACAAATTTTACATTCTCAACATTAAAATGTGTGTGAGTGTGTGTGTGTGTAGTGTGCATAGTGTGTGTGTGTATACATATACATTAAGCCGAAAGAACGTGTCCACAAGGTGGACTTCACCAAGTCTTCAGTTTATCACCCTACTTCAGTGTATCTTACATACTTGTTTTTAAGTGATATCCACATCAACATCCGAGGAGAGAGGTGGATTTTAGTAACATGGTTCACCAAAAGTCTTCGTGCCCTTGCCCACCTGGCCCTCCTAGGGAGGGAGCAAAGGACAGACCCTCCCACCTCTGTCTCCTCCTTCCTCTTCTTCCACACTCCATTCACTGAGAATCACTGACTCAGCAGAGATGAATCTCCTGCTTTCCTCTCAGACAATCCTCCGTTAATGTTTGTTTTTTCTCTATCAAGCTTTAGAAAAACATTGAGAGGATGGAAGTTTCAAATTATATTCCTTGTTAAGTATAGCATACCTATAATGCAGCTATTTTAGGCTGCCAAGTAAATGTAGAAGCAGTGTGAATTAAACAAACCTCTCTTCATATTATCTTGTGAAATTCTTGCTGACTCCCCAAAGGCACTTCGCTCAGATGCAAACCAATGGGGCTGTAAATTCACAAGCAAAACCAAAGCTTTCTTCAGAATATAATTCTGGAGCCATTCTGGATCTCAATTTTGAGAGCTTTGGGGAGGTGAGGAGGAGACAGAGAGAGAGAAAGAAAGGGAGAGAGTATGAGTTTCCACGGCTTTTTGTCATAAGTTTGAAATAATTTTAGTCTTAAAGTCTCTCCATTTATCTCCACTTTTCTCAGCCACTATTTTCCCTAAGTCAACAGTGTGGCAGTTGGTCTCAGAGAAAACTATCAAAATATTTCAAACAATGGCAGGAGTTGGAGGAAGTATATAATTTTTACAACGTTCAGAATATCCCAACAAGATACCGCAGTAACAAGACAGGAGCTAATAGCAATGGTACCAATTTAGTTCAAGTGTATCTCTGCTCTATTCTGAATCCTGTCCATCAACAGCACCATTTCAACCACAAATAAATTCGCTCAGGCTCCCCCACGTAGCGCTCCTGAGAACACACGAAATACATACATTATTATCAAACAACAGCTCTCAGGTGGTCTTGCTTTCTACTGAGAACTTCACACTGCAGGAATCAAGGAAAACAACCTAGTGAACATCGGAAGATCATACAGTGTGGTATAAACAAGTAAAGAACTGGATTCTTCACTAGAGGAACCCTAAATTAGCAGCGAATTGTGGAAATTGAAATGTACTCCTAGAATCAGGGTACGGAGTTACAAAGGACTGCCAGGTTTCATTCCCTGAGCGGGGTGTCACAGCACCATTTGCCAAAGCTGTTTTAACACACGGTGATCCCTACAAGAAAGGACTCCAAGACGAGTTAGGAAAGAACAAAAAGTGCGGTTGTTCTCCCAAAGTGCGTCTTGGTTTCACTATTATCTTCTCTCGAGGAAAAATATGTTCATCATAGTAGTATTAACAATTCTAAAAACCTAGAAAAATGTGTGTTAATGATAAAACAAGGGTGAAATACACTATACTACGCCCAATAGTATGCGGTCTTTAAAAATGTGTTCTTCCACTGGGGATTTAGCTCAGTGGTTAGAGTGCTCGCCTAGCAAGCACGAGGCCCCGAGTTTGATCCCCAGCACCAAAAAAAAAAAAAAAAAAAAGTGTGCTTCCAAATGAGGCTTTCAGTGAGGGGAAGGAAACGCTTCTGCTACAACAGTAGGAGAAAATGACTAAAGTTAAGGCTGGTTGTATAGAAAGATCTCACATCAACTTGGATGTAGGAAAAGAGTTAACAGTGATATCTTTAAGCTGGTGGAGAGAAAAGTGTGATTTTCATCATTATATGTATTTTTCTGTTTACTCCAAATGTTCTATAAGCAAACATGCAATTATTTTCATAATCAGAACCCTCACATTCAAACTTCTTAAAGAGCAATTGACCCTGAAATTACAGATAATGAATAGATTGAGGCGCTTCCTACTAGGAAATTCTGCTTCCCGCAGTTTAAAAGGAAACACATGATCGCGGAGAGTGACAGTCGTCACAGTCGCGGGCTCTGTCTACAGTGATTGTTTCACTCTCACACAAAGCGCTGGCCACAAAGGCTCAGCCCAGCAACACAGAAACTCCCAGCGGCCGGAAACGTCATCAGGTAGCAGCCGCTATTTCTCACTGGTCGGTGTTTCTCTTTACCATCGCGTAAAAAGAACATCTACTCAGCTTGTCAAGGCCATTTTGTAACGAAAAAAACTGGTGAAGTTAAATTCACTAGCGTTTCTGCAGAAATATTAAAAAATCACACATACTTTTGTACTCTTCAAGGTTATTCTTGAAGGATAAAAGGGCTACAATAGGACTCCTGAGAGAACTGTATTTCTTTTGAAGCAATATTATAAAAATGAATTGGGCTGTTTGTAATTCTTTTTTTCCTATAATATGAAAAAAAAAAGAAAAATCTAATACTGCAAAAAAATTTAGGCTGGCAATCTGCAATTATTTGTCATTGATTTTGTGCAAGCACTGTCCACACAGAACGCTGTGGTAGGGATAAGATATATTTAAATATTGGGACTGAAGTTGGCTACGGCTACACTTCTCTGATTAAGTAATACATCAATTTCACCCATGTTTTCTAGTCCCTGTAACTAGGAAGTGTTACTCACCAAAGCAATGGTGATATAGGAAATAGTCTTCTGAGATTCTATGAGAAAAATAAAGGGCAAATTTAAGATTAAGACTAACTTTATCATTAAGTCCACCTGATGACAAGTTCTAGAAGAACAGCTGCCAGTTTTGTGCGCTTAGCCCATTAGAGCTGGCACCGTTAGCTCCTTTTTACAGAAGAAACGAAAATTATGAAGTTTAAGTAACTTGTTGAAGATCACTGTAATAGTTAGCTTTCCCATCATTGGGACACAATACCCAGAACCCACATTTTAAAGGAGGAGAACTTTAATTTTGCTTAGAACCTAAAGGAAATTCAATCGGTGGCCCGCAGAGTAGAAGCATCACGGTGGAATGGCATGGTGGAGCAAAGCTGCTTAGTTAATGCAAGCTGGGAAGTAGATGAAAGGAACAGCGCCAGAGTAGAAGAGGTGAGGGGCAGACACAGACTCAAAGGTCACACATCCTTGACCTATCCAGACACACCCAGAGGTGCGCTCCACCAATCACCTAGGCAGATACCAAAGCCAGTCAAGGAGGTAATCTGCCTAACCATTACAATCACACAGGTAACAAGTGTTCTAAATAGTGAACAGCATCCATGTTGAAATGACAGCCAAGGGACATTAGATAGTAAAGAGTCAAACACCTTCTCAATTTTATTTTCCGACGATACCTTTATAACTCTCTCCGTCACTAATCTCTATGTGTCTTTGTGTCTTAGCTTCATTCTCTCCCATCACAGACAGGTCTGCTCTCCCTAACCCTCACATTTCTAAATGTCTATTGTATTTCTTCTCTTTAAAAAAAAAATCCAGCAAAGCTTCTGATCAGCACCGAATGATGAAATTCCATCCCAAACCCATCAAATATGGGCAATATTTGGGTCTCTGTAAGAAGATGGGTACTTTTTTTTCCAAATGGAAATGCATCTTGTTTGGGTGAGAAAGAAATAATTGTCCAAAGAGGGCAATTCTTCCAGGTACAAAATAATCAGTATCTATTAAAATTTAATACACAATTATAAGTAAATAGAATAGAGTAACCATGCATTTTTAAATCCATTTTCCCCTATCGCTACTTGCCACTTAAAAAGCAGAGGCTTTCTTCCATTATACGGATAGAAGGGATATGGAAAAAATGAAGCAAATTTGGGTGTTTTAAGACTTTTGAAGTACAAGGGATCAAACCCAGGACCTTGTACATAACAGGCAGGCGTTCCAAAGCAGTTTCGCCAGTGAGATACACATCCAGACCCGAGTTTTAAGATCTTAAATAGATTTTGGGAAATAGCACAGGTAACAGTCTTGATACCACGGCTTTCTGTTGGCAGAACTGCATCCGTAAATAAGAAAAAAATGTTCTTTTGAATTCCAATGGTTTGGCTTTAAATATCAAGAACTAAAGCCCAGAGAAATCAGAACATAAAGGTAATGTCATAAAACGAATTGTAGATGAATAATGACAATTTCCTCTTACAATCAAAAAAAAAGAAAGAAAAAAGAAAGACAGAAGGAAAAAAAAAGGCCAACCATAAAAAGAGAAATAAAGTAGATTTCTATGGGGTATACATGCTGAGAAGTTCCCTGTAAGTCCTTAGGCCTCGGCAAGTCACTGGGAGGGGAAAATAAGATACTACAATAGCGATCATGACAGACTATTTCAGAACTCGTAATTGCTGAGCGGAAGTGACAGTTGCTTGAGACCCACACAGACTTGACCGAATAGATATCAGACCTTTTAGGGCTTTTAGGGAATCCAGTGATAGAGCATGAATAACCAGAGGCCGATACCTGTGTCCAGGTGACTGTCCCCCAAAGCAGCAGCCACAATCTGTCCACTCTGGTGCTGGGAAATAGCTTATACCCGAGGTAAAAGAAGAAGCCTAATAAACTCCAAAAGACTGCAGACTCCAAGAAGAGCGGAGCAAATTCGTGTAGCTGCCTAGTGGAGGCCAAGGAGAAAGAGGCACCATGCTTCACAGCAGATGCATCTGAGAGGCAAAAAGTAAAGAGAAGAGTACACCTCACCAGAGGCTGATAGAGATCAAGGCCATCGTACCAGGCGTCTCGCATCCCACTCCAAATACCAAGAACTTAGGGTCATCTCCCAAGAAAAAAAGAATGAGCAAAAGAGTAGTCCTGGAGATAAACTCTGAATCGAGAGAGCAGTTAGCCTAAAATGTGATCGTGTTACCTTCAAATGGCTGGAATAAAGCTTCTACAGCAAACCAACAATGAAAGTCTTTGAGTTGTGTAGGATTTTGAAGAAATAAACACAATACATTTTTGCACACCCTAGATTGTGACTGTGTAAAATTAATAACCATCATAAATACATAATTTATGCAGACATATGCATTCATATATTTATATGCATATATATGCATTTATGTGCATATATAAAAATCAAATATGGGGGATTTGACTTAGAGGCCTAAATTAATATAATTTTAATAATGAAAAGACTAGAATGGATTCAGTTGTCTCTGTCTTAAAGCAAGCATTGCCCAGCCATGAATTTTTTTGAATTATGTGGAAATTACCAATACTCTCTAATACTTCCTTCTCCATCAGAGACTAGGATTCAGTGTGTTACCGAGAAGATGAAATAATGAACCCCTTTTTATCCTTACATCTACATAACCTGGCCCTAAGACACCCTCCCATAAACTTGCCTTCTACCAAAAGACAAAGGTCACAGGGTGAGGGAAATCGAGGCAGAGGTGACAGGCAAGCCCAAGAGCCAATCAGATTCCAAGGGCTGACCCAAGGTTAACCCAATAAAGGGGACTACAACGAAGGGCCCACCAGCATTTCGCTTTGGAATGCTCCCTACTCGTCAAGTAGCTATCTCTCATCTCCCTTTCCCCCTTTTTCACCACTTTTAAATAAATTGTCTTCTAAATTAAAAATAAATTAATGAAAATATGACTAGGTGCAATGTATACACAGCAATAATCAAATGAAAGAAAAATGTCTTTTAGTAAGTTGGCAAGATCCGTATCAGCCAGATAGTTTAGTAGCATATAAATAACTCTTTAATTCGCTCATAAATCATGGATTCTCTCACTGCCGTTTTACATCTATTTTACTTATGTTTGCCCAATTTCTCTACTCTGCTCTGTGCTCATTCCCCTCGCTCTCCCTCCAACTGCCGTTGGTCTTCAAGAAGCACCCTCAGGACAGCAGCTGGTAATGAGTGTCTGTGGACGGTGTGGTCATGTGCGTGTTTGATCCTACTGCCTTTATAAGAAAATCAAATTCACAGTTACTACAAATTTCACATTTCTCAACTGACGGATTTTAATACTAAAACAATGCGATGCATTTATACAACATATTATACTCTCCTATCTGCTATGAAGGACAGGGCCTCCACCTTGTCCTCTACTTGTCAGCTACAAGAATTTTTTAGCCCTCTTTTTTTGGAGGCTGGAGGTCTTTGGTGCTATACAGCTTTCTCCATGTACCTCAAGGAATAGCTGTTTCTCGGTGCCACATACATATCGCCCTTTAGAGATTCATACTGGATTACTGGTTTCCCCAAAACGTTTGCTGTCTCCCTGCCTGGGAAAGCCAGGCAACTGCCCTCTCTATTTAGGAATTGAATTACTACTTGTGAAGTATTAATACATAGTACATTCATTCTCCTATAAATTGAAACCTAGGGTTCTTATTTTTCTGTATATGACATATGGAAACACAGCTATTAGCATACTGATAGAACACAAACAAAAGCAAAAAAGCAATAATCCAATTAAACAAACCAACTACTAATCACTTTAAAAATTTAAGGTATTTGAAATAGAATGTCATAGGAACATATCTTGATAATTTTATAATATAAAACTTACGTGAGGCTGGGAATTTAGTTCAAGTGGTAGAGAGCTTGCCTAGCAAGCACAAAGCCCTGAGTTCAATCCCCAGCACCAAAAAAAAAACCCAAAAAAACAAAACAAAACAAAAACAAACAAAACAAAACAAACAAACAAAAAAAACCTATGTGATCTTGATTCCATAGTAGCTTGAAACAGAATTAGACACTCTGTGATAAACTGATTAAAACAATTACCCTGTAAACACTAATCACATCATAATATGAATTGTTACAATAAACACTACAACAAAAACTCAGTAGCACACAAGAAAAGTAAAATTCATTGGAGAGCTTTCTTTCTTTAATCGTTAATGTAGCAACACTCAGGACTTTAAAAATAAACAAAGTTATATCTCTCTCTATGTTGAAAGTCTCACACCATCAACAGAAAAAAAGAAGGCAAGATGACAGGAAAGAAAAGCGATGAAGTCAAATAATATGAGAGTTCAAAATCTTTCACGTATATATGCTGTACTTTGATCATCTCCTCAAGGAGATTTACAAGGATATGATCCAAAATCAAGTGAAGTCTCCCCTATAGTTTTGTCCTTCTTCCTAGCAATAAAAAATTTTCCAGAGAAACATCCATTCAACCAATCCACACATTTATCTGCAGAGTAATCCCATCAACAAAGTCAGATACAGGATATTTCAAATTACTCCATATTGTTTTCTTAATTAAAATTTACATTTAGAATTTTACTGAGTTTTTACTATGACTACACAAATATCACCAGTAATGGGATACCTTATTTTCACAAGTGAGTCTCTTTTACAGTTTCAGCATATTACTTTATTTCTCCTTTAAGTTTAAACTTCCTGACACTGCCTTCAAAGCACTAGAAGCTCCTCAGTGACAGGTAGTAGGAGAAAGAATTATGTTATGAAAAGGCACAGAATAGATCACATAATATCCCACTTTTCTGTAATGCCCATTGTGGTTTCTCCTCACTCAAAATTTCTCTGATGAAAAAAAAAATTTTTTCTCTCATGGTCATGTCCAGTAAGTAGAAACAGGTGTTGTTTGAGGACAGTGCAATTAATTTATTTTTATTTTACAAAAATGTTTCATATGCCAGGCAATGTTTTAAATAGTTTATGGATAAGAACCTCTTTAATACTTTTAATGACATGATAACATAGGTACTACTAAGATTCCATTTTTAACGTTAGGAAACTGAGGTATAGATTGGCTAAAGGTAGTGCTAGGTAGTAACTAGGGTCCCAGTGTCCACTTCGACAATCTGAATCCAATCTATATGCTTAAACGCTGTACCACATAGTAATGGAAACAAGGGGCCTTAATTCTGTGTAATAAAGTAGTCCATCTTTTTTACTCGAATCCTACATTTCTTAACTATCTCCATGGTTTCCACTGTAATTTTTTTAAGGCTCACAGTAAACAAAGAAATAAGTGAATGAAGTAATAAACATTTATTTTACTTATGTGTCCACACACCAGGCAATCTATTTTCTTGCAACTTTTGTAATTACCAAAAAAAGAATGGAGGAAGATGAATTTCTATCCCCCAAAATGCCACATTCTCCATACGCTGTATGACAATCTGCTACTCAGAAGAAAACGTCTTTATTTGCAGAGGATAACTTTGTATGTCACGTCTGCATACATTTCCAACATGTGTCTAAGAGTGAAGATCTAGAAATGAGGGGAGATTTTGTATATTCGTGCAGCACGAAGCATCCGACTCAAAGATTTCAGAAGGCTTTTCGGTGAGCTGCTTCCGTCTGAGGGAGTGTGGCTGACTTGCATCACACTGACTTGTTTTATGACAGCAGCGCCCTAAGAAGAAGTTTAACTTGGGAAGTCACAAAGCTCCCTACGTTTCAGCAGACTTGAAATTTTCTGTTCCTTAGGAGCTTTAAACCATTTCCTGTTTCTGCTGTGAGAAATTATAGAGTTATATTTGTTGTTGTTGTTGTTGTTGTTGTTGTTGTTCTCCATGTCACATGAAGTTTCAGTAGACTGCAGACCACCGAAGGGGTTATATGTTTTTCATGGAGGGAAAACTGTATTTGGAGTCAGAGACAGGAAGTGATGGTGCTACACACTGCTGTGAGGTCCTGCGGCTGTTGCTCACCACCTCTGACCTGCAGAATCCTCATGTAAAGACAAGAGCAATCCTAACACTCCATCACAGGGCTGTTGGATGATTAAATCAACTCTCAATAGGGGCAAGGCGATTTAAAGTTAATGTTGGTGTCTGATATTAGTTTTGGTAGTACTTAAAAGAAAAGAGACTAAGCTAAAACTTGTAAGCATCTGAAACTTAGTACCTAATTGCCTAAAATAGGAAGCGATAATGACTTACAAAATCTATGTTTATGACATGCAAAAAATTATGAGAGGCTTACTGCTACCTCTAATTTCTCCAGAGAAAATTTTAAAAGGTTTTAGATATCTCAAAAGATTTAGACAACTGGTTCATAGAATACTATTTTTTTAAAAAGGCTTTTTTCATTATTTTGAAACTATTGTATCTAAGAAATATTACAGTAGGTGTCATGATAACCAACCCAATTTCTTTAGCTAAGAGATTGAAATGGGCAACAAAATTAAATGCCTCCTGGGAATGCATACTTTGTTTGGTATATTTAATCACCAGAGTCATAAGACAAAATTGTGTTCTTCTACAACCAAGGCAAGAATTTGACTTTCATGAACTTTCCAGAAATCTAAAAGAGACAAATAAAATGCCATATTTTTAGGCGACCCAGACATGTAACTTGTATGAATAGGCCAAGAAATTCTGTTCAAATGAATTAAGCTGAAAACAGACTCCTACAGAAAGAAAACCCTTTGATGTGCCTCTTGGAAAGTCCATTTATAGCACTTCCACATGAGAAAGCGCACTGTTAGAAGTGTTTCTCAAGACAAGAGTGGGTTTGGCCACGTGTGAAATGAAGGCATAAGCAAAATTCTTTCTGATAATCTACCAGCTCCACTTTCTGGGGATTTTGCCCACTTCATCCCTAACTGGCCGCACAACTGTCTTAGCCATCTTCTTCCTTCTCTCTGGAAGGTTATTTCTGATAAATTTGTTGCAAAAAGGAAATAGTGACCCCCTCTAGGATATTAACATTAAAAGAGCAGACAGTGGTACCCAAGAATGCAACAGCTTAGTCGCAAGACAGTTGTATCTGGGAGTCAACATTGAGCAAGCACGCATGCAAGTCCTTTTCCTAAATATGGATCCAGGTCTCAGGATCTTGAGGTCTTACAGAGCATAACCTAATCGCATGTAGGGGAGTCCTGGAACATCCAGGGAGCAGATCACACAGCACTGTTCTGTCCATCTACTTAAGGTCCCTAGTGTTACCTCTAGCTTGAAAGCAGATAAGAGCAAAGTCATGGTTAAGTATCCCTTCTTTTTCTAAAACAAATTATTCCCAGAGGGAGGTATCCAGCTCCTTATCAAAATGTACACTAATGAGATCCAAATAATAGAAAAATTATTTTTAAAATCATATCGAAAAATAACTTGGTTTTGTTTTGTAGCAGGGAGATGATTAAGTCATAACGCATCATTAATTTTAATTGATATATATGTAGGCAACACACACTGGCATGTTATATATAAAAATGCCTCAGTTTTAGCATCAAATGAGAGCAAGAAAAACTGACATATTTTAGAGAAAAATATTTTTCTCCAACCTCTGTACTGTATATGGGTTCCTCCGTATCTCTGGGTTCTGTATCCATGAATTCAACCAACCATGGAATGAAAATACGAAAAAGTGTATCTGTACTAAACATGTACAAACCTTTTCTTTTTTTCATAATTCCTTAAATAATACAGCATCATAGCTACTTGCATCACATTTATATTGTACTAGGTGTTATAGGTAAGCTACAGATGACTTGAAGTACAGAGGGGCACATATGTAGGCTACACACAAATATCACCCCATTTTGTATGAAGAGTTTGGGCGTCCTTGGATCTGGGTATTCCAGAGGATCCTAGAACCAATATCCCACAGACATCAAGGGATTCTGCATATGTTTGTAAACTGGATTTCTTCCCAGACATCATTGAGACATTCTGTTAAGAGATCGTACCATTTAAAACTAAAAACAAAGTCCTGTCTTCTAGGAGAAGGATTAAAAAAAATTGAAATTAACCATTTATATCATGTAAGGACCTAAAACTCTCACTTTCTATTAAATTTTACCCAGTAGCTACTTCATCTTCTATTCCCTTTGTCCTCTTTTGATTTATTTGGTTGTTTGTATTTAAAAGTGCTTAACTTCACTTAATCAGTAATATGTGATTGGTTAAATGTAGCTAAGAAACATATAATTTCTATGTTTTATGCCTACAAATAGACAGTATCTTAAAAATTTCAATAAAATCTGCTGATCCTGTTTCTTTTCAAACAGGGTGATTTTCTGAGGAAGAAAGTATGGTAATGTGTAGATGGTTATCACAATACAAAGAGGAACATCAATAGCAAATGCCATGTTAAACAAATGAAATACAGTAAATTAAATGAAACTACTTTCTGTAACACTTTGTGCCTCTATCTGTTAATTTTGAAGAAGGCACCATAGTGAGGCTTATTTCAGTACAAAGTCATATTATGCAGATGTACTACATTTATTTATTTTTCTTTATGAAAAAAATATATAAAATTTTATAGCCTGCCCCAGTTCTGCATTAGGAATAGAACAAGAAGCTGGCCAGGCCTAACTTCCCAATCTCTGCACTCTCTCCCTCAGGCTCCCTGGATTTCAAACCTTTTCCCAAACCCTGCAGCAAGAGTGGGGAGAGGTCAGGGGAGGTGTCCTTTCTTTTGCCCCTCCTAGTACGTATGATTCATTTCTCCAAAATGCTCTGAGGTACTATTCTCTCAGTTGTGCCCTCTCTTCAGTGTTAACACCATCTTCAGTGACTCTTTGCTCTCAGCCTTTGTACACAAACTAAGTGATAAATCACTTTTCTATCTTAAGGAAAAAAGGAAACTTCTCTAATTCCTTTCTCCTCAGTTACTGACCTCTTCAACTCCTTCCTTCCTCTGAGTTCCTCCAAGCGTCATCTCCCTAAGTCCCCCTCCCCACTTCCACTCCCTCCCCTTCCTTCAGCTCAAGCATCATCTTTGCTCAGTTTTCTACCACTCTCACCCCACTAACGGGGCATAGAACAAGCTTCTAAAGGGCAAATTCAAAGCTCTTTTGATCCTTAAATAGCTTGACCTCTCACAGTCTGAGGCATTGTCTACCAAGTCAACTCTTTCTTTTAAAAATCTCTTTTCCATTTTCTCTCAGTTCCTCTTCTAAATTGACCAGTTCTTGTAAGTCTCTTGCCAGACCTCTTTTCATGCCCACCCCTGTAAATAGTGACCCTTCGAGACCTCTTTTTCTTTCCAGAGACCTTCTTTCTAACTCTTCCCATTTCATTTTTGCCCCATTCACTGATCCTTTTTCCTATACCCATGTGTCAGTTAGGGTAGAGTTTCAAATTGACTAGCTTTAGGCTCTACCCCAGGATTGGTAGAGCACATTTCCGGGTGTGTCTGGGCAGGTCGTGGAGGCATAATCTTCGAGTTTATGTGTAGCCCCTCACTTCTCTCCTGGCACGCTTCCCCTGTTCTTCTCGTCTGCAATGAAGTAAACATCTTTGGTCCAGTATGACCTTCTGCCATGATCCCTCTGCCTCAGAGCCTGCTGATCGTGGGCTTGGCCCGTAAGCAAATTAAACCCTCCTCCTTTAAATTGTGAGTGTTGGATATTGAGTCTCAGAGATGTTAACAAAAAAAATCATTCCCCAGAGTGGGGCCGTTGCTGTGCTTCTACCTGACCATGAACGTTAAAAGCCTTGGGACTGGTTTGTGAGAAGAATTTGGAAAGATTCAGTGATATGGGCAAGATGAGCCCTAGAGTACAATTACCTGAGTCTGATTCTGGTCAGCGCTCCAAAGACCAGAGTGCTGGTAGGAATGCAGACAGTAAAGGTCAGTCTCAGGAGGTTTCAGTTGAAAACAAAGACTCCACGGCGGTTGAGCTAGAGGCAATGTGTGTTAGACTTTACATTCTTGTGGAAAATTTGTCTACATCTTTCCCCTGTCCTGAGAATGAAATGAAGGGTAGTGGACTAATTAATCTAATGTAGGAAATTTCAAGACATCCTAATATTCAAGGTGTGGCATGGGTACTGCTTGCTGCTTTTAGCCAGATTTATTATAAGAATTGGAGGCAAAAATAAGAGCAGAAAAATTTGAAAAACTTCAATTTTGGCCTAGAAGAATTCATATGTAAAGTCTGGCCCAATGAGGTATGGCTACTGAAGAGATTAAATAAACCAAGTACTTCATACAGAGGCAAGAAGATGCCTTGAAGGCATGTCAGGAAACAGCAAGACCACACTCCTTGCAGGTTCAAAAGTGTTAAAGTGTCATCTTTTCTTCTGAGGAGAGAGTCCCTGGACCCTTGCTCAAGAAGGCTCTTCTAGGGAATTGGTTCCCTCGGAGTCATTACACCATGCTCCACCATCCAGGCACTCAGAAGCTATGCTTCCACGGTCCAATGGGACCTTGCTACTGTTTCTACTGCATACAGACCTTGATGTCATCTGCATGAAGCTGGTTTACTGGCATGCAGAATGCAAGAGTTCCAGGGTCAAGGAGACTTCCACCCAGATTTCAAAGGAAGGTCTGGAAAGCCAATCAAGAAGCCCCTGAAAGGGCTGTGCATGAAGTGTGGGAATGAAGCCAAAGGTGTGGTGGAGACCTCAGAAAGTCAGAAATGTCAGGAATATGGAATGTCTGCCTAAGAAACCTGCAGGCCATGACTAGAGCCAACCCAAGACAGATGCTATGAAGGATGCAACTGGCAAGACCATAGGGCTGGGACTCCCCAAGCCCTTTGGAACTTATACTTTACTACTATGTCCCAGATGCCAGACATAGTTACAAGACTTAATGTTTGCCCTTCTGGGTTTTGGTCTTGCTGCGGTCAGACCATTTCCAATCCCCCTGTTGTTCCCTTTTGGAATGGAATGTTTATCTGTTGCCATTATACTTTAGGATTATGTAACTTTATTTTTATGGAGGTTCATAGCTAAGTGTTTGCCTTGAGTCTCAGAAAGGATTTGGATGTAAACTTCTGAAAAATGTGGATGCTTACAACATTGGGGAAGGAATTATTGTGTTTCTGGTTATATCCACAATAGTTGTATTTTGTTAGGTAGAACTAGCAACTTCCTATTGCTTTTATTTAGAGATCAAGTATGGTTTAAGGAGACGTGTTTGAGTACCAAATTGAAAAGAGGTGAGATGGTAGTTAGGGCAAAGTTTCATCTAGAGCGAATTTGGCCTCTACCCTGGGGATTAGTGGAACACACTTCTTGGTATCTTTGATTGGGTCATGGAGGTGTCACCTTGTGATCTGTGTCTGGTCTCTCATCCCTTTCACCCCAGTGCTTTTTTCCTACTCTTTGTCCCCGCCTGCATGAACCAAGAAACCTTGCTCTCCCACTTGATCCTGCCATAATCTCTCTACTTTGGAGCTAGCCAATTATAGACTGAAAATATAAGCAAATCAACCCCCTTCTCCTTCAAGTTGTGGGTGTTGGCTATTGTATCTCAATGTTGAGAAAGCTAATATAACCTACCTTAGAAAATCGTTTGCTTTTCAAGATTTCTCCATGGGTGGGGGGTGGGCTAGAAATGAGAAGAGAGAGGGTGGGAGGGAGGAAAGAAGGGAGTAAATGGAAAGAAGGAAGGAGTGAAGGCAGGCCGGGAGGAAGGCAGTAAGGAAGGAACAAAGGAAAGAAAGGAAGTCTTTGAGATCAACTTGCTCAAAGTCTATTGGGGAAGCTGGACAAGTAAACATAGTAAATAATATGACTATGGAAGATGGAAAAATATATAGGCATAAAATCAGGACACAGCTACTTCATCTGAAGCTAAAAACCTATGAATCATGCCCTACTGTTCCCTACTATGGGTATTAACAAGAGGATTAGCAAATGAGACACAAAAGAGGTCAAGTTCAGAGACAATGCTTCTTAAATAACTCTTGAAATCCATTCATTTCTCTTTTTTACAACTTTTACTACCCTAGAATAGTCACCTGCCTTCTATACTAGTTGCCATTTCTGTCATCTTTCAAACGTACAAACTAATCCATTTTGTCTCTTACTTAGAATATTTAGTGGGTCCCTACCATCCATATAATTTAAATCTGTTGAAGGCAGTAAGGGATGAATTTATGTCTCCAATTTCACACATGTTCTATATTCTGGAGAAAAAGTATAACAGATCTATAAACACCAACAGTTCATCACTTTTTAGTCCCTTTACATGTAAACTTTCTCCTCCACCTGCTGATACTCTCTTCACAAAGAAGGATGAATGGTAGCTTGGCCATAATACCAGCCAGATAGTTATCAAACAAGGTTAAGAATTTAAGGAATCAAAGCTGGACTGAGAAGAATAAGTTGTGGCAGAGTCCACACACACAGGATCAAGTCCAACGCCAAAATCAGGGCCAAGGTGGAGGGAACACTGTATTGAGGCAATGATAAAGTTAAGAAGTGGAAATAGATTCTAGGGTAACTGGTAGGAATACTCACAGTTTTTTATACTCTCTCTCTTTTTTTTTTTTAACTTAGCTAGTACCTGACATGTGGATGGGTTTGCTGGTCTTATAAAAATAGCAACAAATACTCAGTGATACATGCTCAATTTCTATTTTCTCAAAAAATACCACTGATCTTTAATCCACCTTTTCCCTCTTGCTCCTGTTTTTGTGAATACCTCCCTAAATTCTCCCTTTTCTTCTGGATAGTTGATCTCTTTATTCTCCACAGACTTACAGGTTCTTTTATCTCTTATCAGATGGTATGATCAGCTACTAGTTTTGTGTTTGTCTTTTCAATTTGTTGATCTAAAATAATTAAGTTCATGTTATTTGTAATAGGCATGTAAAAAGTCTTTCTTGAAGGAGTAAGTGAATAAGTTAACAAATAATACTCTCCTTCCTCCCTGTGAAAAGGCTTAATGTTGAACAGATCACTAAAATAGGTCTTTTCCTGTGAAAATTCCTTCTCCAGTTGAAAGAATTAGGATATAAATTCATTGTATACCTAGCCTGGGGGTGGTGTCCAACAAAGGCCCACAATTTGTGATATACTGACATATTCCCTTCTCAAGATCCCTCAGAAGATAACAGGTTTCCACTTGGCAGAGTAGTTCATGCAGGGTGTCTAGGAGGCTGAGGCAGGAGGGTTGCAAGTTCAAGCCCAGCCTAGGCAGCATAGTGACTTGCAAGACTCTGTCTCAAAATAAATAAAGACCAAAAGGCAAAAAATTGCTGGGGTTGTAGTTCCATACTAAGGTGCTAGGTTGAATCTTCTGTAACAAAAAAGAAAAAAATAAAACGTAAGAGGATTCTGAAGCGGCATATTCCCTTAGATAAAAGATGAGAAAACTTTTAGTTTATTATAAATAAAAATATACAGAAAATATAGGTTCAAGTTGAAAGTAAGATGTACAAGGTTAACTAAGCCTTGGGTAAGATTTTTGTTGTTGTTGTTGCTTATAGTTTCTTTTCCCCTTCTCATACAGTTGTGAACCTCTGAAGGATAGTACTTGGTTGCAAAACTGCAATCAGTTCTCAGTCTTTCACACATGCTTTGGGTATTCACTCGGTGATCTTGATGATATTGTGTGAAACAACTGCACTAAATTAGACTCAACCCTTCTACAGAACTCCAGGAGGGAATTGTAATGCATCTGCATAATATGATGTTGGGACTGAATTGGGCCATTCTGCAGTACCTTTTTAAAAATTGTAACCAACAGGAACAAACTGTTATGGAAATGTCCTTTCAATTCCCCCAACAAAGCATTTAGCAGATTTCCACTATATGGCTTTATGTTCATTAACATTCATGCCATTGTCTGTAACCTCATTTGTTTCAGTGTTTGCTCTGGATTTGCCTTGCTGAAATATTTGCTTTATTCTTTCTCTCACTGCCTATTCTGGAACTTTGCCTGACTCTTCCTTTGGTTTGAGAAAATATTCTAGGAGGGTCATTACTAACAATTTATTTGTAAATAAAATTCATAGGGTTTTTTTTCCCCTAAAAACAAACATAATATATGGCCATCTTTGACTGATCAGAAAAATTTTTGAAAGATAAACCTAGTAAGTACAATGCCTTCTCCTAATCGCCCAGTTTTATTTCAAAGTGGAAGAACAATTGTCAATATCTGTGTTTCCTGTTGTGAGTTATGTGTTTCCTAATGAAGTCTTCTTTTCCTGGGTCTGACTAAAATCCGAGTGAATAGTCTGTAGGATTTGTGCTTTCAGTAGGTACTTTTGCCTAATAAAGATGATAGGTTTGCATAGAAATATCCACACTCTTATTTGGTTCCCTTAGTGATCAAATTATACAAATTTCAGAGAACTCATGCATATTAGCTTTGGGGAGTCAAAACAAAAATGCAAGCATCTTTACTTGAGCAAATTTGACTGACCCATATGTGTGTCATTTATGCCCTTGGTTTCATCATTATAATGTTCTAAATAGACAGATAGTTATCATATAGTATCATAGACTCATGATCGTCAGCTTTCTAGCACTATAACAAAATGCTTGAGAAAATAAACTTGTGAAGAGAAAGGTTAATAGGGCTCACAGTATTGATGGCTCCATTTTGTGATCAATTGGCCCTGTTGTTTTGGGTCTGTGACAAGGCAGCAGGTCATGGTGGGAGCCCATGGCAGAGCAAAACCATTCACTTCAAAACCAGGAACAAAAGAGAACAGGAAATGGTCAGAGTGCCACGGTCCCCTTCCAGAGTACGTTCCCAATGGCCTTGTCACAGTTTAGATCTAAAATTTTCTCCAAAGCCTCCTATGTTCACAGGCAGGGCTTTGTGGGGTGATTTGATCTGGGAGGTGCTATATTCATCAGGGGATTCACCACTAATGAGATCAGTAGCTAAATGTGCTGTTAGGAGGTGGGACCTGATTGCTGGTGGGTCACTGAAAAGTTACATTTTTGTCCCTACTTTATCCCTTCTCTCTTTTCTTCTTGGCTTCCCTGATGTGAGCAGCTTTCCTCCATCAGATCCTTCTGCCAGGCCATTTCTGCATTGGAGTCTGCAGACCATGGACTGAAACCAAGAGCCAAAATAAATCTCTCCTCCTTTACATTGTGGATACTGGGTATTTTGTCACAGCAATGAGACAGTGACTAAGACAGACCTAATATTTTTCACTAGGACCTGCCTCTCAAAGCTTCCACTACTTTCAGCAGCACCACCCAGGGGACCAAGCTTCTAATGCATGGAAATTTAGAAGACATTCAAGTCTTACCATAGCTTCAACCTAAAGTATATTCACTCCATTTTAATGTGTTTTTGTATTCAACTGTTTTAGGTGAAAAGACAAAGGCAAGATTGAAGGAAGGAGAGAAAGAAAGAAGGAAAGGACTGAGAGAGTACTGGAGAGATTTACAAGAGGTGATTGGAGGGATGTGGGTAGAATTTCTGGCTTTTCCTTCCAACTGCTTTCTTTACTACTTCTGAAAGTCATCTGGCATTATGGCTTGTATCTAGATGTCCCCCCAAGGCTCCTGTGCTTGTAGGTGGGGCTTTGGGGAGGTGGCTGGATCATGGGTGTGTGACACTGGATCTAGGGTGTGTGCGTGTGGATTATGGGTGTGTGATAACCGGATTAGTCCTCTGATTGTATCAGCATAGTTCTGGGAGTAGATGAAAGGATTTACTGAAGACAGAAGACTCTCCGTGGGTGTGGGTGGCACCAACCAAAAAGCTCATAGCCTGAATGGAATAAAAGGGGACAGAAGGCTTGCTGCTTGCTTTCTCTTGACTGCTACGCCCTGGACTGTTTCTCCTCTGTGATGGCCTCCACCACACCATCCGAGCCGACTGACTAAAGACCGAAACATCTACAAACTGAGCTAAAATAACCTTTCCTCGTTTAACTTGTGGGTTTCAGGTATTTTGTCCCAGCGAAGAAAAAGTAACTAAGACACCAGACAATGCCTCACACATGCCCCCGAATAAATATCCCAGATTTCTTTAGTCTGCTGGGATGATAGAGAGTGTCTTAGTTACTTTTCTCTCATTGTTGAGACAAAATACCAGACACCCATCGATCCCCGGCACCAAAAATCAAAACAACAACAAAAAAATACCAGGCACCCAAAGTTAGGGGAAGAAAGGTGTGTTCAGCTCACAGTTTGTAGAGGTTTCAGTCCACAATCAGCTGGATCCAAGGCAGAGTGGCAGGCAGACAGGCAGAAGGCAGCATGGCAAGCAAGGGGGTAAGCAGGAGGTAGGCAAGCCTCTTTCTATCCCTTATATCTTATCCAGGCTATCTGTCCTTAGGGTGGGCAGCACTCCCACCCTTAATCCCAGCACCCTTAATCCTAGCATCACATCCCTGATCCCAGCAGAAATGTGCCAGACCAATCAGTGGACTAATTTAGTAATCACACACTCTAGATCCAGCCACCTCTGAAAACACCCCACCTATGACTGCACGAGGCTTTGGGAGGACATCTAGACACAAACCATAACAGAGGGGTTGATCTGTACCATTTTTAGATGTTTAACAGCATCCTTTCTCAGTACCCATTAAATGCCAAAGCAACCCAGTCAGGAAAGTAAAACTGTCCCCACTCTTGCCAAGCAAAATCCACCGGGTGGCAGGAGAGCCTCCGGTAGAAACAACCGCCCAACATATGCACTTACCTTGTTATGTCAACCATAGTCCTTCACAGTGTTTCCGGGGAGCTGGGGAGTACTCCTTCGAGTTCTCCCCAACCGTCAAACACAGATCCCTTTGAGCTTGTTGAGGGTCAACCTCAAGCTAGAGTGTGATGCTGACTCTGCCCACTCACCCTCCAGGCCCCAGACCCCCGCAAACAGTCACCTCTGAGTCGCCCTTCTGCCAGGCATGCGCCTCACACACAGTGACCGCTAACCGACTCATCCACACACTGGGTTTAATTTTGCAAATATCAGTTAATAGACACAGATTATTAGTAACCAACAATAGAGTTATAGTCTAGGCCCCATTGCTGGTGATTCAACCTGACTGGATTCATAGTATGACCAGTTTATAAGAGATCATCATGAAATTCTCAGGATGCAGAACAGCAACATGTGTCAAAGTTAAAAGTTTAGGCTCTGAATTTAGAATCTTAGCTTTGCACTTTATCATATGTGTATAGTTTTGGGCAAATAACTTCTCTGCCTCAGTCACGGCCATCGACACAATGGGTACAATGGTACTACAGTATCTCTCTCATAGAACTGTTACCAGGTTTAAATAAGGAAATACCAGGTGTATTACTAAGAAAATGTTTAATATATATTAGCTATTATCCTTATAGTTATGGTAACTAATAATAGATCCTATAACAGTACCCCCTACACACAAATACACTTACAACATGAACATACACAATACAACCAAAAACATGTTTTATTGCAGTCGTTAAGTTTATAATAAATAGAATTGTATATTGAATATTGTTTGATATTGTCTTATTAGCATTCTTGACTTGCTTTTATTTCCTTCCATGTTAGTCATACTGCTCTGGTATTTTTAAATCTTTATTAAATTAGAAAAACTTTAGGCTCTTTTTAATGATGAGCATTAACTTCACGCTATATTGTCAGTGACCATTTCAGTGGCCTTAATTTTCCTGTTCCACAACCCATCACCAGCTGAGAAGTTGTTTTTCATATGCATTTAGAGTTTTTCGAAGGAAAGAAGGAATGAAGGAAGGAAGGAACGAAGGAAGGAAGGAAGGAAAAGAGGGAGGGAGGGAGAAAAGAAAAAGATTCAAAACCTGGATATATAAATAATATAAGAGAAGAAATCACAGTTCTTAGTGATTTATGTATTTCGATAGTTCACAGGAAAAAATAAAAGCATTCTCCACAGGATAAGACTAAAGGCATTATTGCTCATGCAAAACTAGGGTAGGTTTCCATCATCCTTTTAACTGTCCTGACTTCTAAATATCACCATCCTTTATTTGTAAAGAATCAATAAGACAAATGGCATTTATAGTTCCCAAAGGCAGAAGAGATATTAGTAGTTTCATTGCATAAATATGAAAACCAAATCTCAGGTGATGTAAATAACGTTTCTGTGGACTGCATCCCAGAGTGGTAAAGGAAAAACTAAAACACACCATTTCAAGTTAGACTTCAGTATTCACCCATATTATCGCCTATCCATTCATTTTTGGTAGACATTTAATAAATATTTGTCTAAGAGGTGAAGAAATTAAACTTCGTGCCCATTACATCGAAGCAGCAGTCTCAAGGGCCAGGCTTCTATTGTCAGAAAAGTGTTCAAATTTTGCTTTTATCAAAAACCCTTGTAAAGAATGTTTGACAAACTGCACACAGGCTCCTTGTCCATCAAAATCACAAAATGCCTTGCAGGAAAGAATAGTGGATAATATTCCAAGTAGAAAATGGGCACACACGTATCTTTCATCCTTGTGAACAACAGTTTGAGTTTATCACAGACTCTTCCTGGTAGATAGATTGGAAATAAAAGTGGCACTATTCTCTTATCAAAATAAAAATAAAATTCAGAAAAAGATAAAGGGATTGCCCTAAAATCACTCATATAGTCCATTAAAGAACAAACAGAACTCAATTGCTTTGGCCTATCTTTTCCCAAAGGTTGTGCTACCACCTATTATATAAATGTGAACAATTAAGTTGGAATGTGGCTCAAAAGCAAATGAAATTTCCTTTAGTTTGCTGGTCTTACCATTAAAAAAAAAATCCATGTTGAATCTTTGCTATAATGAGACTCACTGTGGTGCAGAATTTAATATACTGAAATCAGAATTAACTTTGGGAGCTTGTCCACTACAATTCTTAAAGAAGCTGTTCACAGTATGAATTAGACTCACCATTGAGATTAAGCCTAAGAAAACTGCCACAGACAGAAGTAGCAACTCCTTGAAGAGACCAATGATCAACATTTTATTTTGTCTGCTCTTCTTCTAAACGCATATACAGATCATTTTGACCCTGTCTATTGAACAATATTAACTAATCACATATGCAAAACGGGGTGCTAACAGCATTCTGCCTCATGAGTTTGCCATAAGATTTAATTAGCTAATGTTTTAATACACTTAAAATTCAAGTATCTGTTAAATTTAAAAACAAATAGTTGGTTTTTTCCTATGCTGTACAGTCAATATATTGTGTATCTAACTACAAAATTTGCATTTTTTCAGACTTAGGCTATCGGTTAACAATGAAAATATGAAGGAAAATATTGAGCTAGAAAAGATTTTTAGCAAAGGTCACTTAAGGATCTGATAATACGAAAAAAAACTTTCCTGTTTCGAAAGGTTTTATTTTTCTTTTTTGATACATGAGGGGGAAGAAGTGATTTTTTTCTGTAAATCTCCAGAAACATACAGGGACAGAATGAGTAATTAACTAGAATTCCTAAGTAAGTATATACAGAGCAGTGAATTCTTCTTTCTTTACTTTGTCAGCCATAAACATTTCCAAAAAGTGACATCTTCTTACACAAGGGTCTAATATGCAAATTAATTGTAATTCTGATGGACTTGAATCTGAGCAGAAAGTGACACAAAAGTGTGAAGCCTTCCTGATTGTCTCTGGGGGTTTAAAGGTGTAGAAGCATTGGATGTGTATAAATAGTACAAGGAGGCTGCTGCATTCCATTTTCCTAAATTAGAAATTGACAGGACAAACCCCTAAAGTAGCCCTTGGCACTAGCTGATATTCAAAGGATGAGGTGAGCTAAGAAGGTATGACTCAGAGCTGAAAAATCTCTAGATCTGCTCAATAAAATGAATGAATTCAGGTCTTCTTACTTGAAAACTTTGAGATCTCAAAGTGAAATATTTATTTAAACTGTGATACTAAGCTCCATTTGAGTGTTAAATGGCTGGATCATGCTACATAAAGAGTGTCCTAAATATAAAGGGCTGTTAGCCTCACAATTAGGATACTTTGTGAGGAGGAAAAAGAGTAGTATAAAAAAAGGACCATAACAAAGGCTAGGTTCCCTTGACTAAAAAGCAGGTAGAATTGTTTCCATTTCTAGTTTTGTTTCACTTCCAACCACAGTTACATTCATCAAATTAGGGATCTGAAAAAACAACTTGAAAGTTACAAATCGAGCCTTTCCTAATTCATTTTGCAACAAGGTGATATGCCTGTGAATTTCAGAGTCTTAGTAAAAAAAAGTCCCAATTAATAAGAAACCCTTGAAGATGAAGCTGAAGTCCACTGCCAATGTTAGTTTAAGAAATGTCTTAAAACATCAATACCATCAAACATATTAAGATACTGCATGACAGTCATTAAAATGTGTAGACAATAGTTCATACTTTGGAGTGACACTAATTTATATTCAAATGTTGATTCTCATTTAATTGCCTGTAACTTTGGGAACATTGTAGAGCATGTTTAGCCACAAATTCCTTACCTATAAACTGTATGTAAGAGTATTAATCACATACAGTCTGAAAAATAAATTAGATAATTTATAATTTAAGCAAAGGATTTAATAAGGTAAACATGCAACAAATGGAAGCTCTTTTATTGACTGAAAAAGGTAAAAATCCAGTTTCCATTAGCCATATTAGTCTCTTATCACAATGTGTAGGAAATGATGAAAGCATTTCACAGATTTCCATTGAAATTAAATAAAAGTACTTCTCCTCTTTAATTAAAGGGAGATGATATAAAGCCGTAGATTAGGGACTCCTGCCTCTGGGTGTCTGTTTAATACCTGTGAATACTTCCGACAGAGATTTTCTGTTACCATCTTTATGGAATATGTTATTGCACTAACATGACTTCACTGTAGTTTAAAAGCCCTTTTGAGGTGCTTTTTTCTTACCTTTTTTATGCACAATATTTTCTTCCTGATTTAAGTACAGTTAGCTTTAAATTTAGCAAGCAATGCTTTGTGCATGAGCTGACCAGTTAGAATAAGACGACCCAGCTGTCTGAAAGACCAGAAGGGTGGTATCGCAGGGGTGAATCTGGGTCTTTCTTTTGGTTGAAGGGGGCTCTCAGTTTCTAACCATCTTAGAAGCATTCTCTTAAGTAAATTAATATACAGAACCAATGACACAGCTTTTCTAAATTCAGTTGCTATAGTGAAGCACTCCTTGTTTGTTTTGTTTTGTTGTTTTGCTCTGTTTTAGAGGTGAAAACTACACAACAGATTCTTCAATTGGAAAATAATTTAAGGACCCAATTTCCGTGTATGATAATGACTTACAGCACTGCCCATAACAGTCTGACATAAGAGTCCACAGAAATAGCTTTTAAAGTACAACTACACAATTTCTTCAAAGCAAATGTTGAAGCTAGGATAAACTGTAAAATGCACTAAATAAGCAGGAATAATTTATCTGACCAAGCTTTTTTATTCTTATAGTCGAATTTTCCATGATGTTGGCTTACCCAATTTTCCTATACTGTATGCTCTTATATAATAAATAGAAAGCTAAAGAAGGGGCAACAAATGTAAACCATTTCCTTCTGTACCTCTGTATTTCTTTCTAATTAAGAAAGATGTTGATTGGAATTAGGGTGGCATGGCACCCTGTGCAGCATCTCCTCCGTATTGTAACTGGTTGTGGAGCTGTCACCTGAGGCCACTCTTCACTGGGGTGATTCATTCACTTGTTGAGAGTGACTGAAAATCCTCACCTAGAAAACAGCCTGCAGTTCATGAAGGAGGGTGCCAGTGGGTGAGCATACACATCCACCTGTGAGAGTCCCTTGATACACGGACAGAGGAGGTATTTCAGGCCAGATGCTTTACCACTTAGTTTGCCTCAGTGGTTCTTTCCCCATGTAATTTCCCTTAACTCAGCTCTCCTTGCTTCTGGACTTTTTGATGGTTTCACAATAGTCTACAGAACAAAGAATATCTCCAAACTCTGCCATCTAGTCTGGAGCTAGCCTTCTCTGCATTTTCTTATTCTTCCTTTCTACCCTCAATAAATATCAAGCAGATTTTATGTCCCCTACTTATATGTCCTATGTCATCCCACCAAAGAGGTATTCAAATGCTCCATGACTTCCAGTGGGGTAATATGCTGATGAATCCATCCTGAGTTGAAAATATTGCAAGTCAAATATGCATTTAAGACGCTTCACCCACCAAATATCGTAGTTCACCCACACAGTACATGGAGAGCACTGGCTGTTTCTCTTTGTGGCCATGTGGCTGAGTAGGAGCAATGACACTGCCCAGCATTATGAGAGAGCACCTTTCCACATAGTTGAAGCCTGAGAGAAGATAAAAACTCAAAGTTCAGTTTATACCATGCTTGGCTTTCACGCAACCATAAAATTAAAAACCTTAAACTGGGGACCACATGTATTCACACTGTTAATCCACGGGACAATTCTTGTGCCTTTTCCTTTCTCTGGAATAACAAATGCTTAACAAATCCAGCTAAACACGTCCAGTAAGATCCAGCCCAAGCACTACATCTTCTGGTAAGTTTTGTACTTATCTCTGGGCTGAAAATATCACCTCCTTTGAATTCCCAGATCTCTGTATCCGATTCTCCCTGAGTTCCTCTCCACCCAGTAGGTGTCAAGTTCCTTGGGGACAGACACCATTGTTCATTTCTGTAGCCTTCATGTGCCCCCAACATTTATCTCACATTAAGCATCTATTAAACATTCATAAAATAAATTTTGTATTCAAAAATAAATTTATAAGTTGGCAAGTCCAAATATGTACTTTTAAATCTTTCTTTAAGATACTATGGAGCCAATCTGTATAGTGCCTTCTCTTTAATTTAACAAAAGATTAAATAAGGACAGTTGAGAAATAAGGCAAACACAGGGGTAATCAAAATATCCCAAAAAAAACTGAATCTGGGAAAATAGTTCCCTTTTACATATTTCTACCTGATTATACAAATCACTATGTGTATCTTACAGGAATATATAATAAATATTACAACATACACAAAATATACAAAAACTAAAATGAGTACATCAGATTTACTCTATATTTGTTTTGATTTAATATTATGAAAATATCTGAAAAAGTAATTTTTTCATCTTAAGTCTAATTTAAGATAATAAGTAGCATTTTAATCAAGGCAGAAAGTTTGGGATTAAAGTGATTAAAGTACATAATATAACCATTACTCTCAAAGATTTCATAAATAAGATGTGTTTAAATAAACTAATATTGAAAAGAGAGTATGCAGACGCCAAGAAGGTGAACAAAGAAAGTTTGAAGTTCCAAGAAGTGTGTTTTCACTAAAGAATTTGTAGAATTTAAAATAGACTTTGGGGAAAGGGAGAGTGGATGCGGGTAAAAATTACAGAGAAAAACTCCACGCAGAGGGAGGAATGTGGGCAAAGATGACTGCTGAGCGGTGTTCAGTAACTAACTGCTGAATGATGTTTGAGTGCTGGCTGTTGTTGTAAGCACTTTTTGTGCGTCATTGAATTTTTAAATAACTCGTGAGTTGAGGACTATAATTCCATTTAACAGGTGACGGAAATGAGGCAGGGTGGTTAAAACTGAGAACGACAGCGTTGAAGATGAGTTTGAACCTTCTTGTGAGCTGGGTGGAGGCGACATTGGCTGGACCTTGAGAGCTGGAGCTGGAAAGCATTGTCAGAAGATGAAGGTGGTGGCGGAGGACACAGCTGGGGAAGAGAGACACCACCAAAGACACAGAAGCCCAGAGCAGCATGGTGTGAGTGAATGCCCAAGGACAGGGACAAGAAAGAACCGTGAGCAGCTGATCTGTGCTGGACAATGCCGTCTAAATGGGTTGCGAGACTGACAAAAGGTCACGAAGAGCGTGTGTGGCAGGCTGAGGGACCTTCTCCTACAGAAAGCCTTGCAGGGTAAGGAACAGTAGAACAATGTTAATCAATCACCCGCACAGCTGGATGGAAGGTAGCTTCAAAGAGAATTAGAATGCAGCTGGGGAGGCCAATTGGAGGCAAACAGCTTTAATATCCTAACAAAAATGAAGAGACATGGAGCTAAAACACAATGCTGATTATAGATAAGAAGAAGAACGAGAATGTGGCACACTGTAACATCCAGATGTGGAGGCCTTAAGTGTCATCCCACAACTCCAATGCCCAATGTGAGTTGAGACTCTTCTCATTAAGCAATGGGGTTAGGGCCCTACTTCACCCCGACAAGTGCTGAAGAAGTGAGTAACACTGTCTGGTTTCTGAGGTTGGCTCATGAAACTCCCTGCAGCTTCCTCCTGGTCCTTTGGGGCACTACACCTTGGAATCCGAAGCCAAACTTTGAGGAAGCCCAGACGGAGCCCACAAGAAGCAGCACATGGAAAGGCCACATGCAGATGCCAGCTCACAGCACACCCGAGACACCCATCAACTTCGGGCTTGTGAGCAAAGATGCCTCGTGACACTGAGAAATCCATCTTCCTGTTTTGGAGCAATTTAGTTAAAAAAAAAATAGGAGGAAATGGATAAACATTAGAAGATAAAATCAAAAGGATTTAATGGTTTTTTAGACCTAACTTGACTGAGGCCTGGAACCAGGAGCGCAAGTGCTTTAAATTGGATGTCTTCAAGTGTTTGTCAAGTCAAATTCTTAATAAAATGACCCAAAGGAAAAACAGAGTAAAGTGGCTTCCTGTTAAAATAAATAAGAAATCATATTCAAAATATTCATATACTTACTAGTAAGTTCCACTCCACTCAAGGCAAGTACCTTGCCTACTGAAAAGCAACCTTTCAGGCTAATAACACAATTTCTTTTGTAGAAAACTACAAGTATTTTTAATGACTTAGCATTTAATTTACAGTAGGTTGAAGGAAGATTACCTTTTGCTCCATTTTCTTCATTTTTCATGAGTCCTATTTATTATGTAGAAATATGTATCATATTTTCAAATAATTTATCCAAGCTTACTGTAACCAACTTTTCTGATATATGACTGAGGAAACATGGCTCATAACTGCTCTGCAATTCCATTCCTTAGAATGAAAATCTTAGAGGAGCCAAAGAGGGATAAACTACTAAAGAAGTGTTTTTAAAGTGATCTCATAAATCTCTATACTCTCAATTTGGAGGGGCTTTTTGGGGGACAGGCAAGTGCTGATTCACTTCTACTGGATGATTTCTTGACCCCAAATTTAGCACCTAATTGCTTTTATTTAAGAAAAATAGCAAACAGGAGGACTATTTTCCACTTGGCATGAAACTCCCTCCATGTTATAGCAAGTGCACTACCAGCATCCTGTGAATAAAGGCGCTACGTTTTCCCTGTACTAGTAAACCAATTTGAGCCAGCAGCAAAGGAAACGTGGAGAGCAGTTTCTCATACAGATCCACGGCACGTCATTTGCATTAGATGCTCTATGTGGTTCATATTTGTCTTCTCTGGTTCTTCTAGTCCTCAAGTATGGCTTATGAGGTTGATGGTTGAAGCTGTGTTTAGTAATCAGCTGTGGCCAATAAATTCTGAGTAACAAAATAGATACAAACTAATGCAGGGGAGGAAAGACTTTCCTCACCCTTCAGTAGGTTCATTGTGAAGGCACCTATAAAAATGACAGAGGAACCAGAGAAAAGTATACAAACTTATTTAATAATTTGTAGTTGACACAGGAGCCTTTCGAATGACGACCCAAAGAAACAGAGAAACCTGTGTACAAAGGCTGGTCAGAAAATAGAGTGAGGCTAGAGAAGTAACTCAGCGGTTAGAGTGCTTGCCTTGCAAGCACAAGGCCCTGAGTTCAATCCCTAGCTCCAAAAAAAAAAAAAAAGAGTGAATGTTTAAAATTTTTAAATGATTGCAATAAAAGATGTATTGCCATTAATCCCTCTCAAAATATTCCCTTTACCAAATATGATCAAAACTGTGGTGAATGCAGCTGCTGAACACCATCTAAGAGAAAAGTAGGTCCCTAAAAACATTGTGCTGTGTCCTCATCCACTTTATTCACCGGATCTGGCACCGTGTGACTTTTACCCAAAGTCAAAATGACTATGAAAGGTAAACATTTCCAATCAATTCAGGACATCAAGATAGTGAGGAGAACACAACTGGAAACAAGAAAAAGGATTTTCAGAACGGCTCCAGAAAGTGGCAAGAATGATGAGATAAGTGTGGGGGGGGTGCATTTTAAAGGAGATTCATGGCAATGTGTCTTTTACTGTAATGATTTTTAAAATTTAAACATTCACTCTATTTTAATCATACTTTGGATTTATATGCATAGGTGTGATGAAGACTGGGCAGTCATGCTGAAGTATGATTGGACGCAGAGGGTATAATCCAGTGATCATAGATGGAGATATTAACAAGGCCTATTTGTGCAGATTCTTCTCTGTGTCTTCAGAGAGAAGGGCTCTCCTCTCCTCTATATATGGGGGCAAGTATCTCTCCAATAAATCTTATGACTTACTTCAGGACAGAAGGATGGAATAAGGTCAGAGTGCAATCCACCTGCTTCCACTATTTCATGAAATATCAAGGGATCCTGGTTTGGGGTATTGTGACCTGGACCCCATCACTTAGCAACACAAAGAATATTACACTTCCTCACTTTAGTAAACCTCCTAAGAACATAATACTGAACGATAAGGAGGAATTACAGAAAACTTGTTTAATGTAAGCTATCCTTTCTGTGATATCTTAGATGTAGAGCCTAATCAGTACAATCCCTTTGTCTCATTCCAAGTTTCCTTCTGCCTAAAACCGTCTCTAAACAAATTCACTAACATGATTTGGGGATTAAGTGGATGAGTGACAGTCGAAGAGATACACTCAAGAAAATAATTAAATTGGTAAACCTATGTAAGGATCTGCAACACCATACATAAATGAAAACTTTAATCACATATTTTTATGTAGAAAGTAAAATATATACACATACAGCATGTTTGCTTGCATGTGTGTAACTATGGGCTTCAGGAGCTGCCTAAATTTTTAGATATGTGATAAAGGTATGGGAAATTGTCATTTCTATCTGTCATTTCTATCTGCATGCTTGTGCAAGGCCTTCGGTAGCATACTTTTTAAAGTAATTGATAGCCAATATTGTATAATTTAGCAGGAAACACTCATTTGTTGCTAAGCTAAATGGACAATTTAGATCATACATATTCATAAGATTTTGGAATTTTTCCAATAAAAGCTGCAATGTGTTGAAAAAAGAATGAGCTTGCATTAAACAAGTTTTGGTAATTGATAATGCAACCTCCTAGCTACCCTGGGTACACAACTCTTAAGGGATCATCTTCTAAGCTGTAATGATTACACAAGCTCTAATGCACTGATGTTACATAATTAAATTTTAAAGTAAATTTAATAAAATGTTTAAGAATCTCAGACAATAGGTGTTATTTGTGCAAACAGGATACCCTAAAAAGAATTTTCATAAGATTCTTCTGCATATCTTCTGTAGCCAGACTTAATATGCACTACTCAAATATACTCATTATATATATATACACATTTTATATATATATATATATATATATATAGTAGTTCCATAAAAGGTGACCTCTTTTTTCAAATAAAAGGGAGTTGCTAGCAAGCAAAATGGCAAGAAAGAATGAAGGAAGAAGGAAGGAAGGAAAGAGGGAGAGAGAAAGTCAAATGGAAATTAAAATATATTGGCTTTCTTAAATTGAAACCATAGCTTACATTGGGGAAATAGTTGAAATCACAGCTTACTGGGGACCTTTACACATAAACAGATTTAATCTACCATTCATTCTTTCCTCCTAGAGGAGAAAAGAATCAGAACTATACTATAAATTGTTATAAATAGCCAAAAGTTTAAGTGGTTTAACCAAACTGGCCTGCCAATTCAATCAAATTCATGGTGAACAGAATGCTTTTGGAGAATTTCATATGAGAGGCCTGAGTGAACTGCATTTTTATTGCATTCACTCATTCAACACTACTAAGCAAAGGGTTACAAAATACAGTTATGAATATGTGTTTTGGAATAGCATTATTTGAGGAAATGCAAGTGAGTAGATTTCATTCCCCCCTCTGAAGAGGGCTCTGCTTAGCTTCCAGAGGGACCCCAAGGGAGTGGGAGCCCCCCATGTTTCCACTGTCTGTTTCATGGCCACGTATCATTAGTCAATGATTAACTGAAACTGAGAGTGGAAAGCTGGGCCCAAAGTTTTAATTCCTTCCTTGACTCGCCCTAGCTTTGGGGCTGGCTGCCAATCCCAAATTTACAGCTCCAGCACTCCAAGCTTTGCCTTTGTCACAATATGGCATTTCGCCATGTGTCTGTCTCCTCACAGTCCACATAGTGTTCCTATTCTTCTAAGGACATCACTCATGTTGGATTAGGGACCACACTACAGGTCCCATCTTAACGTGATTAAATTCGCAAGGATCCTACATCACGACAAGCTTACATTTATAAAGAATCGGGCCTACAGCTTTAGCATATCTTTTTTGAGTTATAAAATTCAAACCTCCCCCCAAAAACATAACCTTAGAGTGAAGAAATAAACAGAACCTTACCCAAGTAATGGATGTGAACGTTACTCATGGTGCGTCATGCTGATGGTGTGCACCCCACAGTTACATGTCAGGAGAAGGCACGCTGGTGTTCACAGAACCCCACAACCTCAGGCTAATAATGAACAAAACCTCTTACAAATCGAGTCGAGGGACATTCTACAAACCGCTTGGTCAGTGTTCTTCCGAGCAGGTACTGTAAACCACAGGCCAAGTGCGGGTTCGGGGGCCAGAACAATCGTCTGTGGGATTCTCACTGCATATTGCAGGCCAAGTGACTTTTCAGGGGCTATTTTCCATAGCTGAGTTCCTTTATCTATGAGCCTGGAGTATGACACACCTTTACAAAAAGGATGAGGTAAAGATGAAAGAAAATGTGTATTAATGCCAGCTACAGAAGAGATGCTAGTTATTTGGGGTCACTATCTGTAAAGAGGAAAGTAAGAAAAAAAATGTGTTCAAGCACTGTAACACAAAAATATTGCACACATGCACACACGTGTGTTCGTGTGTGTGTGCGTGCGTGTGTGTGTGCAGTACTGGGGATTTAAGGCAGGAATTTGGCACTGAGATACATCTTCAGGCCTTTTTATTTTTTATTTTGAGATCGGGTTTCACTAAGTTGGTAACTTGCTCAGGCTGGTCATAAATTTGTGACCCTCCTGTCGCAGCCTTCCAGAATTCTGGGGTTATAGGAAGTATTAAAAGTACATTAAACTTTTTGATTCAAAATTGATGGCACAGGAGGAATTACAGCACCGGGAGACATAATTAGACACTTTCCTGTAGCAAGTGACAATAATTGAGCCACTAATGACCTTTGCAAACAATTACTTATTTCTCTAGCATCCTTCCTGATAGTATTTCCCAACTGCGTTCCCAGAATATAATGAGAACTGCGGTGTACTACACTATGATGTATGTGTATACTAAAGACTGTCTGTCTCTAAAAAAAGGAAAACTGGAATTTTTGATTTTGCACAAACAACACTGGTTTCTAAGTGACCAATGTTAGACGGATTGCAGATGCTCCTTGCCACCAGGGAGGCAAGGCTGAGAGAGTGGCAAGTCTGTACTGTGCAAACGTTGCCAATGACACAGGGCACGGAGGCACTGCACAGCTAGTGTAAACAATGCACAATGCTTAGGTCTCAAATAACATTCAAAACAGACGTCAAAACCGAGTGCATTATATGCTTTACAGTATAAGAAGTTTTTATAAATTCGAAGGCAGTGTGATAGAGAGGCTAGAATGCCATCATTGGGAACAAATAGCTATTTCTTCCGGTTTCTGCTCAGGGATTTTATTACCAAGGACTCATCCTCTGCACAACTTGCCTTCACTCTGCCCAGACCCCTTTATCAGTGGTGAGTTCCTTGAAACTTTCTGTGGCTTCTAGCTCAGGGAAGGTTGTAACAGGGAACATATTTATCTCAGCCAATGTCAACCGCATCCTGAGGCTTTTGTGAAACCTGAGCACTATTCTCCAGGTTATTGGAGAAATTTATCCCATCTTACCAACTTTTCCTTTGCTGATTTTCCTCTAGTATAACCTCTTTGTTCCCTATTCCTTTTATTCTATCAATTTTTTATAATTTTGCCTTATTACAAAAATACATATCTACTGCTCACTAAATCAAATTTATCTATTCATTTGTTTTAGCTCTATTTATTGCACATCCGTTATGATACAGGAAATTTAACAAAAGTATGTCTGTCTCCTAAGATTACTCCCCTAATTCATGATGAATTTGCTAGTTCCCGTTGGTTGCTGAATGGGCGCGTGCTGAGCTATCTGTCGTGAAAATGTGAGGACCTGTTTTGTTGGAGAATCACCTTCATACTTTGCAGGAGCCCACCTCTCCTGACTGAGGCCCCCCCGCAGCTGCTGGAAAGAAATGGAAAGGGGGAGGCGGAACTAGAGTGGGGCAGGCTTTTCAAGAATCCAGAAGGTCTTGGATGCGCTGACCTTCCTGGAATGACATATTCTTAGTCTGAAAAGAGATGTGAGTTGTGGGTAATTTGCAAATGAATGAATGCACCCAACACAATGACAACATTGTGTCCAAGATTATACCGCATTGCGTGTGGCAGCAACTTCTACTGAATGGGTCTCTCCGCCATCTGCATCAGTTGTATTCCACTGTCAGGCTCAAGGCCCGGAAGAATTCAAACCACTAAGAATATTTTGGGAAAGGAGCTGTACGGACAGTTATTATGCCGGTGTTACTCCTTAACACTTTTGGTTTTCAATGAAAAAGAGAAAATCTACATCAGAAACAGCACTTAACATTCAGTTTGGAGAGGCTCCTGACCTCTACTGAGAAACTTTTTTCTCCCTAATCTCCTTCTTTTCTTCTTTCTTGTGTTTGGGCTAAGAGAGAGCTGAATTCTCATACCCATGATGGGGAAAAGATTCCCCTTAAGGGAATCAATGGACAACTTTATTATCTAGATTTTGTAATAGATATTTATAAGCAGAATGCCATTTTATCATGGACGTATATTACCCCAAACATATTTTTCTTAACTTCACCAAATTACTCCCCTCTTCGTAACTTTCTTGCTTACAAGCAATTTAATTCCATTTGCAATTTGTTAAATAATTACCTTTTTTTTACAGTGTAATAATAGTTAAACATCTAGTTTTCATTTTATTTTTTTATTTTTTTTTTATTTTAAACATACTCTTAAGTGAAATAAATCGGACACTCATGAGCACACATCGAATTGTTTCTCTGATATAAGAGACCATAACTGTAAATAAGGACAAAGAGGTGTAATAGATACTATATAAAGGGAGGATGGTGTGCAGAGGAGAGGAGTGCTAGAGAGAAAGAAGGGGAAAAGCAGAAAGGCAACAGGGGAAAGGGAGGGGAAAGGGAAAATATGGAAAATGATGAATGAACCTGATATAAATAGGGAGGGAGGGAGGAGAGGGGAGGGGCGGGGGAGAGGGGGGAGAACCAAGATGCACCATGTATAGGTACAGAATAAATGTAATGAATGTGACCAATGTATGTAGAATGTACCAATACATGCTCTTGGTTTAAAATAATTACCTTTTTTTAATATACATACCTACTTTGACAATTTGTATGCCCAAAGTAGCATTAACGAAGCCAACTAAAATTCCTAAGAGTGAATTTCAAACTATTTTTCACAGTGGGGCCCAGATGAAGTAAATTAGTAACATGGAGGTGAGGGTGCACCATTTGCTGCCATTGTCCCTCTTCACTTCAGAACATCTCATGTCTGCTTGCTACAGAGCAGCAGATTTAACCTGTACAGACTCCTGGGCATCGAATCTTGAATTTATACACTATGCCTGTAGGTAAATTTTTGAATGACATTTGTGTGTTTCTATAATAAGATCCATAGCATCTGCAACACATGCTTTCCCCTTTGAAATATGCTGAAAAGAATAAATAGTACATGGAAAATTAAAGGAAGTATACAAGCAACTGTATCATTGCTTTGATAAAATTTCTTCAGGAGTCTGGTGCTGACCAATTTATTAACTGTTTAATAAAAATTGTAGAAGGCTATTGTTTTGGACTAAGCTCCTACACTTGACCCAACAGACCAGACTAAACATCAAAATGGAGTCACCCAGGCCAAAGTTCCAGGATACCACACTGAAACTAAGTTATCTAACCTCCCAAGAAAGAGGAAGATGAGGGCCAATTTTCTGAAGACCAATTAGCATGCAATGAAGTTACCTCTGCTTTAATTCTTGTGTCCTAAAAACATTTGATTCTCACAAAAAGCTGCCCGAAGTAACCTGCTAAGTGATCTAGTGTTTTTCTATTGTTATTTCCCTGTTCCTACTTTACAAGGAAAGTAACTTTGAAATGGCCAATTCACTTCCTGTTCATTGTTTCTGCCGCCTTCAACTTTTCTGTCTATAAATCCATCTTTATCTGTTCAGCCCATCCATCGGAACAATCTTCTGTTTTATGGAATGAAGTGTTGTTCAATTCTATAATTGAAAATAAAGAAAATCGAGTCCCTTAAACTAAATTTGCTGTAATTTTGTTTTTCAACAACCCTATCCAAATAAGTCCTTCGAAAGGCTGAATTTCTAATAAATTTTTAAACATTTCAAAGAGTTTGAGGATTTCTAAACAATGTTCCACATACCCAGTGTGATTCATTTATTCACTCCCCAACACTGTTAGGAAAATGGTTATACAGTGTTCAACACAGAACTGTCTACAATTATCACACTTTCCAAGTGGTGTGAGCGGAAAGCATTTACCGAAGCACAGTTTGTGAAAATGCCATCACCATCAACTTATTCAAGAGAAGTTCTATTTCTATGTTATGGTATCACACAAATAGGAAAAAAAACTTATAAAAAATCTATCCAACAGGGACCAAACCCTCTTTCTGTAAAACACGGAGCTCCTTCGCTGTCAGCAGGCAACTTGTCAGTGACACAGGAAAACCATTTGCACTCAGTAAGCCCCAGTTTGGGCACAGGACATTTTTCTAAAATGTTCCAAATTTTCTGAAAGTTAAATGCTCTTCATAAACAATAGCAAAACAGAAATGCAGGTAAACACTAATCTTCTATGCATTAATCTCAGTTAAGATTTTTATTCCTTTAAATTCATTTCAAAATAGACCTCATTTGTAAATTTCACCAACTGTATAAGAGTACATAATTCTAACAACATGGAGGCAAAACAGCCTAACAAAAATGTGATTTATCTTTGCTAAATTACCAGTGTGACACAGCATTACTTTGTCTAAATTAAGCAATTATGACATAATGGCTGAAGAATGTTTCAATGAAAGAGTCATCTATTCTTGCTGTTTTCTAAATATAGGAACACTTTTAAATGTACCCAATATACATCGCCCTAAATTTTTCATCACAAACAATTGACAAAATTGACTTTTTTTTTTTTTTTTTTGGTGCTAGGGATAGAACACAGGACCTTGTGCTTTTGAGGCAAGCACTCTAACCACTGAACTAAATCCCCAGCCCCCTTCCATTTTTTTTTTTTTTTACCTGAAAGCAGGGGATAAAATTCTTACATAAGTCCCTGAGTTCGATCCCCAGCACAAAAACACAAAAAAACAAAAATTCCTATGTGGAAGATGTCCTCCCTTTCCCAGGAGGAATATAACATTCTTAACATCAGGATGGGAAATTGAGCCCCAGAGAATTTGGACCAAATAGACCTTGTTGAAATTATTCTTACCTCCCTTTAGGATTCCGACATAGTTTACTTTCCCACAGTTGTCTCCTTTGTCCTATCTGACCTAAAAGCATTTAGACTTTACCACTTCTTTAGGTCTTCATACTCTTATGTAAGCTCCATATCACATAAAACTTACATTAAAGAAATTTGCCTACTTTTCTTCTATTAATCAGGTCCAGCTGAAAAATCCTAAGAAGTAGAGGTACAAACATTTTCAGATAGTTACCATATCCTAATTTTGCACAACCTGCTTTGAGGTTTTATTAACTATCATGTCTTACTTTTATGTTATTTCATATTTGCTATAAAATTTTCTGTTTCGATGTCTAATCCTTATTCTAAATGTTATATCGTTTTTTCCTGAATTTTATTTACTCTATGTATGGAAAGCAGATAACAGAGGGGCACGGGATTTGCTGGAAGAAGAGTCTGTGTCTGTGCCTTCCAATCTATGCATACTGTAGGATGAGGTTTTCCTCTCAATCTATGCAGACTTATACTTTTGTAAAATCCAAGAAAGATAAATATTTAGAAATGAAATGGAAATGAGGAAATGTGAAATGCAAATGTAAACTTGGCTGTTAAGCTTAACAGTTATAATATTACTCCTTTGGATTGTTTTAAAAGTTTATTGCACCTGCTCTAAGTGTGTGTGTGTGTGTGTGTGTGTGTGTGTGTGTGTGTGTGTGTGTTATCATGGTCTGGTGCTGACAGTGTGCAAACCAGTCCAATTCCTGAATCTAGCCTATGTGACGGCCAATGGGCTTACCCCTTTCTCTCTGAGTGGTCTTTCCTCCAGAAAGTCACCTCTTCTAAAAACAAGGTTGGATTCTCCTGTGATATGTTCTCCTAGTTCTCTGTCCTTCTCCATACCACAGAAACACTGAATAATAAATGGATGACTTTAATTTGTGTTTGCTTTGCCCAGAGGACACAAGTTAGCTGGTGTGTATGCAGAGTTAAAGAGAGATGGATTTACTTTGAAGCTGATAAACTCTCAGGTTCAGATCCCATTTGTTTGTAGGAGTCTCTGTGAGTGGTGGAAGTTTCAGAGAGTTCATGTTCTGAGTAAAAAAGGGGACAGATTGCCCTCAGGAAGGATGACTATATAAACATTTTTAGCCAGTTTCTAAAGGGAGAAGAAGGGGGTCTGTGGTTTAAAGAATATTACGTGACTTTTTTTCTTTATAAATAAATAATCACTTTGGCAACTAATTTAATACTTGAAATTTTACATTCTTTTTCTTAAAGTAGATTCCTTAAATTATATAAATTTCAAGCCCCAGCAACTAAATCTGCCGGGAGGTGAGCACTTTATCCCCCACAACAGTGTCTTGCTGGGAGTAGGCACTTCATAAATATCTACTGACTGAATGGGATATGAATTAATTATCAACTCACTAGCTTAGAGTCTTCGGCAAGATTCCTGCAAGAAGGAACCGAAGGGCCTTTCATTAGTCTCCTAGAAACTCTTCTGCATTACTCTAGTTCCAATAAGGGAATTACTAGTAGAATTCACATTTAAGCTACACAAGGCTTCAGGACGCTTTTTTAAAGTAGTTGTTTTTTTTTTTTCAAACTATGGATTGTAACCTCTCAGTAGTTGGTAAAATCAATCTAGTTTGTGGTTGAATCAGAATGTCTTAGGGTTTGTTTCACAACTGAATGGAAGAAATGGAAACTACCAAGAGTATTCCCAAGATGTGAAGGTGATTGTTATTTTACAAAATGTTTGAGTCAGTGTACACTGATATATGCACCATATGGTTATATAAATACATGTTTACCTTAAAAGATATATACATTTAGAGGGCAGGGTTGCTCTGCAGTCTTCCCTGGTTAAAAGGGATGAATAGAGGTTATTCAGGGCTAAGAATATGTCTAAGAGTCGTATTTGATGATTTCCCTGCTTCGTTTTGTTTTACACATATACTTCTTTGCTGAATCAGTCATACAAATAAATATAAATCAGCAACTCTGTCTTTTAAGATCCCTGAGAAAGGAGTCCAGTCTCATTCTATGATTTTGAGCACAGTCTTTCAATTGGAATGTTCTTCAAATGTTCCAAGAATTCCTTGTACCCATTTTCTTATCTCCTAAGAAATAAACAAGTTTGCCTTTGTGGGAAATTAGAGTTCATTTTCTATTTTTTCTCTTTCTGTATATACTTTGCCTGTAATATCACCCACAACAATGGTGCACTGGAATGTCCGTTTAACGATGACTTCAGACCCTGCATCTCCGGCTCTGACCCTTCTTCAGAGTCCCACACCACTGTAATAACTGCCTGCCGGGCACATCCATTCCGCCACCCACACATGTTTTGCCTACAGAAAAAGAAGTGATTATTTTTCCAAATAAAACCTATTTCTCCTCTTCTTTCTTCACTGACCAATGGTTCTACTATGTACCAAATAATCTAATTTAAATACATGGGAGCTATTCTAACATCCTCCATCACCTCCAGTCAATAACAAAGACTGACGATGATAATTCTAACATTTCTCAAGCCCTTCTCTTCTCCCCAGGCCCACAGTCATCTCTATCTTGATTCCTGGCCTGGGCTACTGCATCCCCCGAGCTACTGACCTTCCACGCTGACTCTCACCCCTTCCCAGTCTTTCTTCTCATGGACCACTGAATTGATCTTTCTAAAATGCAAAATTGATCATCTTGTACTCCTGAGTAAAGTCCTTCAACTAATTGATGAGATTGTTTCCAGAAGGACCAAACACCAGGAGTACAGGTGTGACTCTAAGTGGAACCAATCTGCCCCAAATTGTCTGGTAACCCGAAAACCACACAGAAGGAAGCTAACAAGTGCTTCATCCGCAGCCTCACCGCTTACAGTGCAGTGTGATGAAAATACATAAAGCATCAGCTCAGTATAATCTGTCATTCCGCATACATTCTTTTTTTTCAGCATAAATTCTTTCATGACCTAAACTGCCCTTAAATAAACTTGCTTAATACAGTCAGGAGCCGTGGGAGTAAAAATAGTGGGAACATCAGAAATTCTAACTGGATATTTCAAGTGTCAGCAGTTTAATGTTTTCTCTAAGTTTTATTATGGTCCTTATCAAATCTGACAGGAATAAAGAAATACTAGCAGAGGTGTGGTAAACCCACTGAATGTCAATGCTCTTACTCTTCCTGCACACTAAACATAGGCATATTTAAGTAAAAATCAATCAATTTTACTATTAATTGTATTCCTTTGTGAAACAAGAAGAAAGAAGTCATCTATCCATTCAGAAAAGATCTGTTGAACATCAAGTATGTACTTGGCATAACATTAAGCACTGGAAAATTTAAAAATGAATGCCACAAACAGCCTTCAGGATGCTTACACAGAGTGTAAGGAAATATGTAAAAATGTAACTAGCATAGAAAATAATTCTATAGCACTTAGTATATTCCAGGCACCCTCCTAAGAGCTTTACATATATTAACTCATTTATTCTTCACAACCATCCTATAAAATAGTCTACATTATTCCTATTTTATTGATGGGGAAACAGAGATGTTATCAACTTGATTAGGGCCATGCTGCTGGTAAGTTATAAAAACCAAAACTCCAGCCCATAAAATCTTCCTCCAAAACACTGCACTGTTTGTAAATGGCAAGGTGAAAAATACCAATATTCTCATCAATAAGTTATGGTTTCGATCTGGGACATCGTCAATGGCTCATGTGCAGAAGTCTTGGCCCCACATGGCAATGCTATGGGGAAGTGATGAAAACTTCAGGAGGCGGGGACTAACTGGAAGAAGTAGTCACTGCAGACACATGACGTTAAGGGGGACAGTGCAATCCCAGGCTTTCTCTCTTTCTCTTTGTTTCCTTGTTGCTGTGGGATGAACAGTTCTCCTCCACCATGTGTTCTCTGCCATAACGCTCTGCTCTGCCAATGGCCCAAGGCAATGTGGTAAAGTGACCATGAATGCAAACCTCTGAAACTATGAGCCAAAATAAATCTTTGCTTTCTGTAACTATCTCGAGTATTTTGTCACAGTGGTGGAAAGCTAACATAGTATAACAATACAGTTAAGATAGATCTAATTTGTATTTATTACAGAAGTTTCCAAACTTCTTTAATAATAGCTAATATGTATCATATATTTATATTTATACTAAATATATTCTAATTTATTATGTTCGAGGCACATGTGTTAATCCATTTGAAACTCACAACAGTCTTGTGAAGTCAGATCCATTATTACCTTCATTTTTAAAGATATTTATTTGTTTAATTCACAATACTGAGGATTAAACCCAGGGCCTGTACACTGAACTATATCCCTATCCCTCCTCCTTTTTTAAAATTCTGAGACAGAGTATGACTAAGTCTCTAAATTGTCCAGGCTGAGTTTGAACTCGAAGTCCTCCTGTTTTGGCCTCCAGGTGTGCTGGGATTACAGGCACACTTTTTAAATAAGGAAAATAAAGAGGTTATAACTTACCCAAGGTTACACAGATGATTATGTGGCTGAGGTCTCTGCAGTAGATAGAGCAGAGCTTGGTTTTAAACACTCAATGGAGTTAGCTAAGCTACTAGGTAAGTGCCCAGGGACACAGGCAAAGAAGACTCCCTGCTGGTTCTGGGTGTGAAAAGATGTGTGTGAAGGCAAAAAGGAGCATGAGCCACAGAGAGAAGTACAAAAGTTCCTAGCAGATGAAGTGTTAAAGAGTAAGGCACAGAGTGAAAAGAAGTAGGCAAAGCAGACCACACAGGGACCAGCATGTCATGGTTAGATTTTACCTATTGACAATAAGGGGTCTTGAAAGGACTCACAGACAGTGGACTGGTACAGTCTCAATTTCATTTAGATTAAAATTAATCCTGGCTTGCCAGACATCAGGACACTGATGATTGTGGATTAGTTTAAAAGGGACAAAGATGGAGATTGTCGAAGATGTCCAAAAGGTACATTTCTAGAGCAAGACAGTGAGAGTTGACTAAAAAACCAGAATGGAAGTAAACCAGTAAGATGGTCCATTCACACCACGATCACCTCCCTTTCTGATTGCGTACTTGCCACTCACACCACCAGCCATCCGCTAGCATTCTCGCCTTCATCTCTCTAACCATAGAGAAGCCAATCTATTCATAGGTAATGACCTTTACTGGGTTCTCTTCAACTCCTGGCTCCCAGAAAACTTGTACTCGATTCCTCTGTCCCAGTGCCCTCACTGAAAGTTATTACATACTTTTTACTGAAAAAGTAGAACATAAGCAAGGGTTCAAATTGTACAAAAATGGCTCATATTTCCAAAGGTTTTGTGATCCCAAATCCATTTCTTATTGATGCATTAAAGAATCATAGATTGACTTCTTGCTCTGTCCTGACCTGTGCCAGGTGGTTTGGATATATGAGGAAAAATCTAACTCTGCGTTTAAGCGGTCTTCACTAACTCCTTTACTATGTTAACTAGTGCTACCATAGATTATGGTTAAAACCCAGTATGTTATGTCTGTGGTGAAGGACATTATGTTAACTAATGCTTAAACACAATACAAAAAACAAAGCAAACAATTTAAAAAGCTAAAAGATTAAATGAGTGGGCTTTAAAAACATGATACCATAGTCAAGATTGCCATGTCTTGCTTTGGGCTGTAAGCAAACAAAAATCATACTGGTAACTGAAGGATTTGTTTTTATGGCACAGCAAGAAATCCAGAGGGAGGTAGATCATGAAGGAAATGAAGAACCCGGGCTGTGTCCAGCTTCCTCCTTTGCCCTGCTAAGCTTGAGACCTCCCCTCGTGGTCACACACTAGCTTGCCTACCTTCAGGCCTCTGACCTGCGTGCTTGGTAGTCTCACTGACAAGAAGAGGAAAGGAAAAAGATACGTCTGTTTTTATTTAGGAAGCAATTGCTTTTTGAATAAGATCATCCTTTCTCAAACTTAGATTTTTATTTTTCAGTACTGAAGATTGAAACCAGGGATTCATGTGTGCTAGGCAAAAGTTCTACCACTGAGCTACACCACAAGCCCTTTTGAGTCCATATCACTGTTCAGAATTAATTTTGAAACAGTCCGTAGAAGTGACTACATTTACCTAGAATGTTTCAGCCTCATTAAAATCAAAATTCTATTGCTAAAGAATAGCACAGACATCAAGTAAGAAATCCATACTGAAAAACACCAGCATTTGAGGAATGCTGTGAAAGCACGTAGCCAAGCAGGAGAGGACGGAGCCACAGAAGCATCAAAGGCAGCCTCGAGTTCCAAAGAGGTTGACAGAAACACACACACTGCATATGACAATCAGGAAATCACTGGTGAGGTTGGAATACAAATGGAACTATACTATTGAAAGAAGAATTACAACAATTTATCCAAGAATTCAGACACTAAAATAAACACCATGAACAAACCTGATGCAAAGATGTATGAAGAGGTTAGGGAGATAATTTTTCCGAGAAGAACTGACCAAAATACCTTCATGGTCTAATCGTGGAGCCTGAACTGATGCTTCACCTGTTACTACAGATAGGTTCAGGGTGATGGTCACTACACCAAGAGTCTGAAATGAGAAAATAAAGGGACCCTCTTGCTTTTACAGTTTCCTGTCCCTTAAGTAGTATTACCATCAATTGTAATGACAGAGAATTAAGTATCTGTGGTTGAATATTCTCTTAGTTCTGCCTCTGGATTAATTAAATAAGTTTTATTAACAGCTGTAACTCCTAGACGTGTGGTCAACAGACTAGATAAGTGGTTTTTACAAAGCACACATTCTACTTTAACGAGTTCTCATTTCTATCCTAAACAATTATTTGAATATTTTCATCATAAAGGAATAGCATTGAGACACCGTGCTTAATTCCTGGGGGTCATACAGGGGACAAAAGAAATTGCTTTTGAGTATTTTAATATCTCTTTTAGAGGAGGATGAACCACCTTTTAACAAGGAGGAAATCTGCAGAAATATTATATTGATTTTCTTAAAGTTGTGCTGCATAAAGTGTCCTACTTTCCAATGCTCAGAGTATCTGCTACATTATCCAATTATTCAAAGTCTAATTTGTCACCTCGGGTATGTTGTGAACCTAGAAATCTTAATAAAATTTCATGTCAGAGATAAAAATAAATGTACTTTTTCAGTCTTCAACCTCAGTACAGCAACACAGCCAGTTCCTCCAATTTTGATTGAGTCTGTTAAAACCTACTAAATGTGAAGCGTTGACGTCTTTAGCCTTAATAAGATACATAACACTGAAACTTTGTCAACTAATTGTTTTCTGAGATGCTTGCAGTATGTACAGTTTATTCAGTTTAGGATCCTAGTTAAAGAAAACTTTCTAGCCAAAAAGTACTTTTTCCCTTTATCACATTTTAAAACAGATATGTTGAAATCTAGTGTCTTTACAGTACTATATTCAACTGAATTCAGTAATCTTTTGGGTAAAACTAAATCCAGTTGTAAGAAAACATTCTTTTTTAAAAAAGTATTAGATTAAAATCTACAGAAACGCATGCTACACTGACATGCATACTTTTTTTAAGGGAGTCTTGGGGTTATGGTTTGTTTCTAGATGTCCCCCCAAAGTGTCATGCAGTCATAAATGGGGCTTTTCAGAGGTGGCTGGATCTAGATTACTAAATTAGTCCACTGATTGGTTTGGCATAGTTCTGCTGAGATCAAGGATGCCATACCAGGATTAACGGCACTAGGATTAAGGGTGGGAGTGTGACCCACCCTGAGGGCAGGTAGCCTGGATAAAATATAAAGGACAGAAAGAGACTTGTCAATCCCTTGCTTGCTTTGTTACTTTCTGCCCACCATGAACTGTGTCTCCTCTGCAATGCCTGTCTGCCATGCCGCCCTGCCTTGGAGCATCTGATAATGAACTAAACCTCTTCAACTGTGAGCCGAACAAACCTTTCCTCCTTTAACTTTGGGGGTTGGGTATTTTGTCTCAGCAATGAGAAGGGTAATGAAGACATTTGGATACCCTGTGAAGTGAGACATGTTTGGAGAAATGGTGAACATGCCTGCTGATGTTCAGATCTGGGGGGCGTTTTCTCCAAAGTGTTAAGCAGGAGGAGTAGTAACAACTACTACTCGTAGCAGGAAAGGATAGATTTCAGAACACTGTAAGAACTCATTATCATTAGGAATGTCCAACTTTAACACTGATTAATAAATTCCTTTTCATCTGAAACCAACTTAATGTTTTGATAATCTAGCAAGCAACAGCATGACAATAGGAAAGCTACCTCCTTGTGAGCCCCAAACTTCACATTTGTCTACATGAATGACACTCTACTGGCTCAGCTCTGTAAAATAGTTTTTAATGCCCCTTCCTGACTGCTTAGACTTCTGGTACAAAACAAAAGAAATTAGAACGCCAACATTTCAAAATTCTGTTACCAGAGAAATGGTGGAGTTTATTACAGAGAGGAGATTTGGAACAGGGAATCACTTCTTGGCTGAAGTTTAGACTAAATAGAGCTGCTGGATGATGACAGGAAGCCCCCACAGAATGTGTGTAAATCTTATCACCGCAATAAGACAGAAAACTTATTAAAATTCTTAACTCTCCTTTCACCTTTTATTCTGACCTCCCCCCTAGTGCCAAGTTTACACAGAGTAGAATTCAAGACATACTTGCTGAATTGAATTAACCGTGTTTTACATCATGCATTGGTTTCTCTCAACATACACCCAGCCAGATTCTCAGAGTGTAAATTGTACCATTGGCACGAGAAAGGCCCAGGAAACCTGCATTAACTTTTGCCAGCCACTAGGAAACTATTCAGAAAATTACAGCGTCCCTGGCTGAAATGACTCAATATCCTGCCAACTAGAAAGAAATGTGTTCTCTCCATGTTGCCAAGAGATTAACTTAAATGCTTGTGGCAAAGACCACTGAGCCCGTTCAATCAGGATTATATTGGACCAACGTTGCAATTTCATCAGAGGATATTGTAAACAAGAGCACAAGCAAGATTCCTATTAGACATAGTTAGAGACATGCGTGGAAAAGAAATTTAGATCATACAAGAGAGAAGGAAAAATTACAGAATGTAAAGCTCAAGCTATGTGTGTAAAAATAGATGCTTCAGATTTTAACTATAGAATTGTCATCATTTTAAATATTTGATAAATATACAAAATATGATTACGCTAATTAAGTCCAATTGAGTTCTAATAAGCGCCGTAGTCAATGTTCAAGAAAAGGTCCCCGAGGAACAACATCCATTCGTCTGGTCCACTAATCCACACTGCAAGTCATGAAGTTTCTTAGTGAGGAATATTTTTTTAAAATCTCATAAATACATAAATGTGCATATTTATAAATTGTGAAAATGTTAATGAGAAAAGCCAGCTCGGCTCCTCACATGGAAATAAAAGAGTGTACACCGAGTTTCTGTCCTAGATTGACAGGGTCCACCATCATTTTATGTCAGCATGTAGCTCAGTGCCAGACACCCAGTATGGTGGATTTTGGACTGAAATTTGAAAAGTAAATAGAAATTAACCACATAAATACTAGGGCAGGGACTCGGTACAAAGAAAGAAAGATCCAGACCATGGGAACATGTGGAAGATTCCAAGACGAGAAGAAGAATGTTGCATCTGCAGAATTTTCAGAGCGTGAGAACAATGGGGGGTGGGGGCTAAGGGGCAGGGGGAGCTGCAGTGAGAGAAGAAAGAAATCATGCATGCTTCATAACCCACCTTCAAGACTGCGATCACTATCTTGAGAACAATGGGAAATGCCCGAATGTTCTTAAGGAGTAAAGAACCATTATCAGATTTGCTTCTGTAAAAGTACCACTCTAGCTGCAAGGTGGAAAATTCATGTAGTGGAGGGTAACTAAATAGATATGCTTCAGAAGCTACTTCAGGCAAGGTAGATGGACTAGGGCAGTGTACGGGGAATAAAGAGAAATGAGTCAATGGAAACTAATAAGTAAAATTGCAATATTGAGAATGTAGCAGAGACTATTTTTGGACAGTTATAGTCAACACAGACAAGGTAACTTCCTCTGAGGAGCTTAAATTCTAGCTCAAGGAAAAGAATACACATATAAACAATTACATTAGAGTAGATATTTATGAGCATAAGAAAGAAGAAGAGCAATATGACAAAGGATGACGGGAATGGCTGAGCCACTAATTTAGACAGAGTGTTCTGGGAAAGCTCCGAAGAGGTAATGTTTGAAATGACCAGTGAATAAAGAATATGACATCTTCATGGAAAGAATTAGAGAGAAGACTTTCCAGGTAGAGGGAAGGCCAAGTGCAGAGGTCCTGTAACAGAAATCATCTGAGTTTACTGAAAGAACAGTGAGCAGGTCAACGTTGCTAGAGCAGAACACAGAGTTAGAGAAATGAGATGTGATCCAAGGTACAGCATTCACTCTGACAGGAAACACAGGACAGAGTTTACGACAGAAAACTAGGGGTATAGTTTTAGCAATATTGAGTTTGAGGAAGTTTCCTCACATCTAAAGTGAAACTTTTTAAGTAAGCAGAATATGGATGTGTAATGTTGGAGCTAGAGAAGTCTGAGATAAAAATATCAGTTTCAGAGTCCTTATCATACAGATGGCAATTTAAAGTAGGGATGTGAAAGAGATACTCTTGGGAAAATACACAGAAAACAGAAGGGAGCAGAGGATAAAGCTGAAGGAATTTCACCCCCAAATAGCCAAGTGGAGGGAATTAAGCCCCTAAAGGATAGGTGCAAAACAAACAGAAAAAAGAAACCTATGTAGCTATGTCAAGAATCAAAATATATGACTATTTCTTTCTCTCTGTTTTTTTTTTTTTTGTGTGTGTGTGTGTGTGTGTGTGACTATTTCAAGGAGAATGGCCAAGAGTGTTAGTCGCTACCACAAAGCAAAACCCACAGAAACGGATTTAGAGGTAAAATTTGACTGGTGGTCTTAACAGAACTGTTTTTGCTGAAGTAAAGAGAGAAAAAGCCAGATTTAAAGTGGACCGAAGAGTGAATGGAAACTGGTGAAGTGTTGCCACTTTGGTACAATGAATATGAAGTTGCAAAGATAAGATTTAAAGTATATCAAGCAAATTATTTCAATCATTTATAAGAGAAGGAATTTGAATTTCATACTGAATAACAATGAAAATCATCTGAGATGTTTGACCAGCAAACAGAAGGGATCTGATAAGAGATTTTTTTGGAACCATTAAAGATTAATTCACTGTCCAATCTTTCAATAAATATTTAGTGAGTGTTTTCTACGTACCAGATAAGGTCTGTAAAGGTGAATCATTGGCCAAATGACTGAAATACCACTATCACACATCATGAAAAGCAAGTAAATCCTTTGTATTCTGATTTCTCTTTCCATTACAGAATGCAGTAGATATTTCTGTAAGACTGTAGGAGTAGCAGAGGTGAAACTATAAAAAAGAATGTGGTGAACTTGAAAATGAAGATATTAGTAATGCACTGGAGATTCAAGGAGTAAATACTAGACACAATGACAGTGAAGAATATGTTTATCAAGGAAATATGTCTGAGATATTCAAGGATCATATGCGTTCACACACACACACACCCCTACATATCACTTTACTTGTGGAATTTGTTTCATATATTTTTCTCACTGATTAACCAAGGCCAAGCATTAGAGGTGTAAACTGGATAATTAACCTGAGATAGGCTAGCGACTGCCAGCAGCCATGGACTGTATGGCCCACATTCTAGCAGATAATAAGTAAAGAATTGTCCTTGAAAATATCAATCAAGTAATGATACAAATTCATAAAAGGTGATAAACATCAGATTTACCAGAGCAAAAGATGACTGAACATTGTGACTACTATGACTGCTTCATGAGTGATTTTTGGCCTTAAAATCGGGGGAAGTCGCAGGGGGTGGCATGTCTGGGGCCTGAGGTCTAAGGAGCATTCAACTTCCAGGTTGGAGAATTTCCCTGAAATGTAAATGAGTGAAATCTAAACTTGAAAGAGGCTTAAATAGGCTTAGGGATGAAGACTACACAATTTTTAAACTGTTTAGAAATACACCAATAGGAAGAAACTTACCCAGAATCCTGAAACACACATAAAATACTCTTCAATAGATATGATGTGCTCCTCCAAGTCTGAACACATTCATACACACGAAGACTGATAGATACTTCTTACCATTATATACCACAGCGAAAATTTTAATGGCTTCAAAGTATTTTACGAATATTTCTGGAGGATTGAACTGCTTGTCACAGTGTTGACATGAAGTCATTCAAATGTTCTTTTGTAGTAATGAATACTGGCAAAAGTTAAGCAGAAAACAATGAGCTGACAGCACCGATATTTCTCTGTACACTTTCTGTTAATCATTATTCACCAGTTATATTTTTTTCTTGTAACCCACCAGTCCAAAAAAATGCAAGCACACCTACAGACACTGATGATTAATGATAAGTTCAGACGTGTGCAGGGCTAGAGAACGAATGATTAACCACTTCATCATCGCCCTGCTGGCTTCGAGAACCATGTCAGTGTGAAGGATGCTCTGAAAACAAACAGGTTTACATATCATCAATTGGTTTCAGTCAAGCTATGGCCCTCCCAAAGCTGTGGTCTTGCTTATTGATTTTTTAAAAGGCATCACGTCTAACAAGTGACCTCGGGGGAGTCAGTTACTGTGAGCTAATTCCCAGAGTGACCTGAATCAGAGGAAGGTCTAAACTCTGGATAATCTCTGGGTGACCGTAAAGGGCCTGCACAAATTCCCTGACCTCACACCCTGATTCTTGTTTATAATCTAAGTAATGTAGACATAACAACTTCTGATGTTAATGTATAAGCAAAAAAAGAAAACAGTGTGTTTAAAATATACCAAGTTCTTTAAAAAGCTCAGGGCTGGGGATTTAGCTCAGTGGTTGGAGTGCTTGCCTTGCAAGCACAAGGCCCTGAGTTCGATACTCAGCACCAAAAAAAAAAAAAAAAAAAAAAAAAAAAAAAAAAAAAAAAAAAAAAAAAAAAAATAAAAAGCTCATTCTATGTTTATGTAATCCTACCAGTTCACTTGCACACTATGAAAAGTTTAAAACTCTCTGATATTAAATATGCATCTGCCTTCAAAATACTCTCATATATTCAGATACTTTCACATATGTAAAACTTCTATGCTGTCTTGTGTATTTTATTCCCCATTGATTTCCAAATTCTTAACTATTTGTGTTGGGGATTAAGATAATTTTTTTTAAGTTGCTAGAGGCACCAACTTCAGCCATTCTCATTGCATTTATTCAACCTTTACAAAAATTTAAAAGTTATTCATACTCTTGGACTAAAGATTCTACTGTACTCTTTAAAAACACTCTAAATTTAAAAATGACTAATTACTTAGATCACAATAGTAATTTTCTTGGTCAAACAATGAGGAGACATCTATAAAATTTTCTTTCCAAATATGTAACATATAATTTTCACCTTCTTCTAAGGCTTTTTCTGTACAAATAGTCAGATTTCGTACATATCTTGGTTGTTTTCAAAGCTTAAAGCTCTTTATCTTGCAAATATTTCATCCTAACAGGCTGCCATCCTCCCACAAGATTGAAAGACTTTATAGAACTTTACTCAAAATATTTCTGAAATTCTTGGGATTAACAATGATTGCTTCAGACTGTAGGAAGACTTAAGAGGTATAAGGAGTTATTTATGTTTTTATTTCTGTTCCTATTGCTGCCTGGGCATTCTGGAAAGAAAGTGTTATAGAAATATAATTTATTAATAATAATTTGTTTCAAAACTTTTACAGTGAGAAAGGAAAGGATCTGTGAAAAGCCTTAAAACTCCCAGAGAAAGTGGCTTACTGATGATGTTAAGTATTTACAAGAAGAATAAAAGAATAGCTCTGATGATTGCTTTTAGCAGCTAGAGGACCACATTCTCATTGCCAGGGCTGACAGCTTCTTCTGAGCAGAATGAGTAATCTTCCCCGGTACAAGTTCACTAGACAAGAGTTTCTGCCTCACCCAAAAAACAATGGCAGATTGTGCAGGCTCTTTTCTGTAGATGTCTCACTGTCCTTACTCACACGATTCCTTTTGAAATAAAAGGCAATTTGATACAAAGACGATTTAGAAATAGTAATTTGAACTTGAACAACTCATTTATTTGAAGAAGTCATGCAAAGACCAGGAAATATTTGTTTTTACTATACAGAAATAAGTCAGACATTTGTTGATGTATCCAGACATAAAAGGACGTGATGAAGATTTCTAGATTTATAGCAAAAATCTAGAAAATATTTCCCATGAGAAAAACTTAAGAGAATTCTGCTTATTTAGCCAAGAGTAGAAAATTTTTAAGAATTTGCTGAAAATATATAATCATTTTTTCCAGGAGAAAGGACATTGTTTATTAATTTGTACGAAGGGTGTAATATTCTCAATCTTAACTGTATATCGGATCACCTAAAAAGCTTAAAATAAACAAACAAACAAAAAAATGCCTAAACTCCATTCCTTTAGTCCACAATAAGTCTGCAGTGGTGAAGGGCACATGGGTATCATCCATCACTTTCAAATTTCTCCAGATGTTTCTAAAGTGTAGCCAGGGTTAAGAACAAATGAATCAGAGAATATGAACATCACTAAAACCAGCTGAGAGTTTTCAGAAAATTAAGGGAAATATTCGAGGCCAGTTCTTCACAAACCAGGACACCAAACTGTGTCACAATTATCTGGAGACAGGGTTGGAAATACCCAGGAAAAGCCCACTTTCTTCACGCTCAGTCCCACATCAGGATCCCCACGACACTGAAAGAGGCTCTCGCTTTGACCCAGCTATACTCAACCTCATCTGAATCCTTTTCTGAACTACATCTCGGGCTTGGTTTTCATCTTTCTTTGGCCTACGTAGCTCATTTTAGCAAGAAACCTACCAAGCTAATTAGAGAGAAGCCTTACCTCCTCTAGCTGACCCCCTCATCATCTAACTAAATTTCTCAATGCCCCCATCAATCCTTTGATAATGGTTACCCAGGCAGCCTTCAGCAAGAATCCACTAAGTCACTTTAACAAGAATCCCCCTACCCTTGATGCCTCCTCTTAGTAATTTTCATCCCCTAATTACTCTCTTTCTCCTCCCAGTCTACTCTTTGGCTACACATTTCCGCCAGATCCTTTTGTAATTGGAGTTGAGCCTGAACTTCCCCTATGGCAATGGTCTTGACAACTACTATGATAGTCAGAATAAAGTCTTCCTTACCATTATAACCAGTGTCAGAATACTTCTTTCTTCAGCACATGACATTCTAAAACAATAATATTGGCAGCCTTCCTCCTGCTAGACCCCCATTGGGAACCAATCTTATATGACACCACTCTAAAATGTACTATCACTTAAGTATTATGAACTTGGGCGCCACCAGGAGCCCAAGGGAACAAAGCAGTAGAAAACAACATACATACGTGTAGGATGTGTGATTTTTCCCCCAAAATGATAAGATGAATACATGTGGCCTAGCAGTCAATATTGAGCAAATAAAATCCCTTTGGAATGACAAAAACACAGAACTATAACAAATGTATAAAGAGTTTGATTGATGGTTTTGTTAGTAACAGGTGTGTACTAAAGGGAGCGATGCACAGGAAAAAGAAAGACAAACCAGAACTTTGAAGAGACTATGATTCTAGAAAGGGAAAAGAATATGGACGCTCAGTTCAATGCCTGAATGGATCTGTGGAGGGAGGCGAGGCAGCAGATTCCTGACTCAGGACCTGAAGGGACCACCAGCTTCAGTGAAAGTGGATTCGCTTTCCTTCAGCTGTGTCCATGACTGGCCTGGGAACCCAAGAGGCCACCAAGCTGTGCCTGGTAAATCTGCTCACCCCTGCAGCAGACATTAGCTAATATCTCCTCTTCCTAAAGGACGCATACTCATTATACACGGCAATCACATTTTTCATGTACAATTCTATAAAAATAACATTAAAATACATTAAATGCTTCTAATTTTCTGAAAATGAAACAGAGAAGGCAATTTTCTGTTGTTATGAAATTAATGTGCCTGAAAGCGCAGGCCTTAACCAAATAACCTTGCGAGGTCTCCACCATTTGTAAGCCTATCTCTCTTTCGTCCATCAGCAAATTTATGGAGAATCTATTTTTAAACTTATTTTATAGATGGGAAAATAGAGGAAGTAATGGTAAATGGACTTCCCAAGGTGTTAGAGAGGATGTCTATTTGAGTTAAAATTATAATTTATGGTCCCTTAATTGCCCAACTAATTACTGAGCCTGCTGTTAAAAGCACTAAGTTATACTTTATGAATATAAAGTTTGGTGCACATTTCCTCTGATATCAAGAGAATTACATCAAATAGAAAGCCTGCTCCACTTTTCAGGGGTATTTAGAATTGAATGTTGCATCAGTTGTGTGTGGTTTTGAAAGAGATGCAGCCCACAGTGTGTAGGATAACTTACTTGCTCGGAAATAATGGACATAGTTGTGAACTCTTCTGTGCCTCTCAAATTCTATCTAGGGTGCAACAAAGGTACAAGGTATGTCTGCATCAACAATGTAAGCCAGGAATTTGGAAATCCGAACATGCTTATTACCTGCATGATGTAGAAAAATGAGACAGAGCTACATTATATGAAATATTTTGCACCAATATGAAGATTTAAAGACATACTAACAAATGTACATTTATTTCAATGAATAGGAACGGAAGGTTTCCTCTATTCCAAACACTATGGTCGGCACATACTACAAAGACATGGGAGCTGAGGAGTGACCCACTCTGACTTGCAGTTAGCAAGGATCACTGTGGCTGCTGGGTTCTGAAGAGATTTTAGGGAGTCTTCCAGGGTGAGTTGTGTCCTCCTTACAATTCATATGAAAAATCCTAACCAGCAGTGCCTCCGTATACTTGGGGATAAAGTCTTGAAAGAAGCTAATAAGGTAAAATGAAGTTTCTAGAGTGGGCCTTAATTGTATGTGGTGGGTATCTTTATGAAAAGACTTCAGAACACTGACTCACTGAAAAGTCAGATGAAGACAGAGGGAGAAAGTGGCGATCTACAAACCAAAGAGAAGCCTCAGCCAAACCAATCCTGCTGCAGTCTTAACTTTGGACTTCTAGCATCCCGAACTGAGAGAATAAATTTCATTTCCTTAAACTACCCTGTCCATGGCACTTTGTCATGGCAGGCCTCGCAAACTAATACTAGAGCAAGGTAATATAGCCACAGAAAAAATGAAACTGTGCAGGGACCATTTTAATCATTCTCAATCTGAAAGGGGAAGTTTGAATTCATGTCATCATTTTCTTTAGGTAAGTTCTCTAAATCAAACATGGTAATTATATTACAGGTACGGCATATTGTCCAAATACATAAAAGAACGCCCAAGGATACTATGATCATTACTTTCTTGCTTTTTATACATAATATTTTGTATAAGAGATTAAAATTTTCTGTATAGTAAACATTGCATAAATGTTTTCAGCAAAATTTTAAAGCTAGGAGAAGAAAATGAATGGAGACCAAAGGTCCCAGATGGAGAGCTACAGTGCTTTTCACAGAAAGTCTAGAGACAAAATTTTGGAGTAAGCCTTTAACCTTAAAGCAGAGTGCCAAACACTGTACAGTTGTAGCTGGCAGGGATAGGTTTTCATCTCTCCCCTCCTACTACCTCTGAGTCTATATTACACGTAGGACCATGGAGTTTATTAATTTAATAGATCTTTCAAGAACTACAGAGAAGAAACCCTCTCTCAGCAGTTGCCTTGGTTCACAATTTTCTCTCTCACCTTGAGTTTGGTTTAGCTTTCATCAATAATCTTCTGAATCAGGAGTTTAAAAATTGAAGTTATGAGTGTCAGTCCTAAGAAAGTAGGTGCCAGAATGACTCTGCTCATGGAAGAACCCAAAATTCAAAATGTGTGTCTCCTTTCTCATCACTCTCATTGCTCCCAAATCAACTAACTAACAAGGGGATGGGGGGAGGACATCTCCTATACAGCTGGTTATAGATTGATAAATAAATCCAATTTTTTTATATGCCAGAATGTGACCACCAGGGAATCTTCCCAATAAAACATTAACCAACTCTGTCTTTATTGAAACAAGGCAATGAATAACAAGAAAGGACTTTGGCTCTACTCTAAAGCCATAAAACAAACTGTATAAGGCATGGTAATTCAACAGGAAGGAGATTACTGACCCTTCGTAGACTGGCAGGTCTTTAAATTAAGATGACTCCTAAGAGAAAAGGTAGAGTTCTTTCAGGTCAGGCAGGCAGCTCATTAAAATTAAAGTTGAGTATTAACCCACTAAGTCTTTGAAGGAAAACAAAGCAAATATAAATAAAGAAGAATAGAATTACCAGAGTAATGCAATAGAATATCAAAAAATCAGACAGAGATATGTAAAGCTGAATTCTCTCAGCCTTAAATTGTCGGACTATGGAACATTAATGTTTTAAAGACTCAGTTCCCCTTCTAGAAAAGTGATAGTAATATTCCCTTTCTAGATAAATTATGAAGAGAAAATAAAACACATAAAGTACTGTATTTAGTACCATGCTTGGTACATAGAATATACAGTAAATATTATGTATTTTTAATTTCTTCCTTAACATCTTTCTTCATGAATCTATTTACAGCACTGTCTGAGCATTTAATTAATGTTTATTAAATAATATGAAAGCCAGACACTCTTTTCAGTTTGAGGACATGTTCTCCAAACTCTATCCTAGAAAGCCAAAGTGAAATGTTAAAGATTTCTAATACGATTTCTTCTTCTCTCTTCACCTTTTCTGCCGAGTCTGTCCTTCCTCTTTGTTGCTGCAGTTTTTTAAGAGTAGGAGGTCCATTTCATTCTAATGGCTAGGCGATCGGGATGGAAGAAAAAGGGAATAGTAATGGTAGTATTTGAGACATTGATACTAACATCATAAGAAACATGCCTAATAATCAAATAAATATCAAAACGAAATAAACTAGATGAAAATTATTTGAATTTTGTCTTAGCTCAAGCTGCCATAATAAAATGCCAAAAATGACTCAAAGAGCATAAATTTATTGCTCATACTTCTGCAGGCTAAGATCAGGGAGGGTGCAGACTTGGTTTCTGGTAAGGACTCTCTTTCCAGCTCTCAGAGAGCCTGATTACCACTGTGTCCCCACACACTTCCCCTGTGTGTGCATATGGTGCGGGGAGCTCTCTGCGTCTTACAAGGCCACTAATTCTACCTTACGGTACTCAGCACCCTCATTACTTAATCTAAACTAATACTTCCTGAATACTCCATCTCCAAATACTACCACATTTAAGGGCTTCAGCATATAAATCTGAGAGGGAGACAATTCAAACCATAATATAATTTATCAGCAAACATACATTTTCCTTATGTTTCCAAAAAGTAGAAGCACTTTTCCTGAAAAAAAAAAATCTAAGATGAAAGTGTTCTCTGCAACTTCCCAACCCCCAATATTGGGCTTTATAGAACATAAGCTCTCAGAAGAATAATTCAAATAAAATCTAAGTAAAGTTCACCAGGAATAAATTTCATTAAATGCACAGAAGTACTCCCAAATTTTATGGAATCTATATTTTGATTTACAGAAAGTATTCGACCTAATCTAGAAGAACATGTCAAAACATGTTGAAAAATGTCATTTCTAAAATAGAAAATGGGTTGGGAAAAGAATAAACACTACTAAAAATGTAAAATTCCAGCTGGTTTTAGGTCTTTTAGGAAATAAAATTAAAATTTTACCACCAGAGGATTAGAAGTGAAAAAGAAAAGAGTTGCAAGCCCAAAGAAAAAAAATCATGGAACGACAAGAAAGAAAAGTACAAACAAAAGTAGACTATAGCAGAAGATAAAATGTATGGAAATAAAAGTGGCAAAAATCTGGGTTAGGAAGCAAAGAATTCACAGGGTTAGTTGGAACTGAAGCTGGCAACAAAGGTAAGTGAACACTTTGGAGATTGCAGCACCAGGGCTGCAACCCTAAGAGAGGAAAATATTACTGAGATTGACGAGGCAATAAACTCAGGAAGTATCTGTGTTGTGCCAGCAGCATGAAGATCAAGTGTCCCTGACACTCTGTTACCTCCTGGCCGTAGGCAGTCAGATTCACAAACCAGTAGAAATAATGGAACGGGACCTAAAGGGGTCTTGGCTATTGTTTTCTACGAAGTTGCCTTCTGAGGATGGCTAGATAGTGTGCAAGGCCTAGTACAAAATGAAAATTTGTGGTCCTTTCCACATGCCCGTGCTCCAACTCTTCAGGGAGAGCCCCACAGATTGCAACATCTGTGCTGGGATGCTCGGTACCTGGGTAAAGAATACAGAATGCACCCTGGCACTGCTAACCTGAGAAGATGGTCTTATTCCATGTAATCCCTGCCATCCATTTGTCAACATCCAAGTCCCTTCTAAAGGCAGAGAATATGGGCAGACTGTAAATACCTCGCCAGTGTGACCCAGCATAGGGCAGCCATGATTACCCAACAAGGCTCCAAGGCCCCAAGTCCCGGGTGCGTGCTCTTTCTTTGTTGGACCTCATTGACGAACTCAAGTTCAAGTATAAAATGATGAAGACTTTCGCTTCAACTACACCTGCAGACCTCTAAATCTCATTCAAGGCACCATTGTGGGTCTCTGAGCAACTACGCTGGTTGCAGACCATGAAGCCAACCATGCCTGTTTTGTTTTAAATGGTGCAAGAGATAGATGCCTGACTCTGATTTATTTTGTTCCCCAATCCTCCTAGCCTCAAGTAATTGTTCCCGTCTCCAGCCTTCCTACCATCATCCATTCCCAATCCTTAATAAAGCCTCTTCTTACCATTTGCCTTCATCATTTTCAATTGGTTAAGAAAAAATCTGAAGCATCTATAAAATTTTTAAAAAGAAAGAACATTACATTTATTTTATGTGCTTTCTTTGACCCAATGTCGAACACATGAGACTCTTTTTAAAACCAGCTGTTTTTATCCTTATTGTCACTGTAAAATGGTACACTCGAAAAGCAAAATATATTTCTAACAATTTAAGAAAATCTCATCAACTTCTGTCTCTGGAATCCCTTCCAAGAGTTAGCACTAGTAACATTAGTTCTTTTGCGTTCTACTGGTAGTTACTAATATCAAGTTAAATAGCATACTTATATCTTTAATTCTTGCTTTGTCAGCAATAATAATGAAAGCTAGGACTTTCAAGAGCCACTTCCCAACTCTTCCTTCAAACAATTTCCCCATCATATTTGGCCATTGCTCTTGTCTGGTAGGTTATTTCATCCTCTCCCCTTTCTTTTATATACTGAATATCTGCTAAGTGATTTTTTATATATAATAGACATTATATATAATGTTCTGGGCTTACACAGGTTCAAAATATGTTTTTTGGATAACTGGATAATAGTGGTAGATAGTTTGAGACATAGTTAGGAGATATTAGTTGACTGTCCTTTTAGCTATAAATTTTAAGTCATTGTCTTCCTTTTTCCTTTTGTAAACAATTATCCCCATGTTTGCAGAAACTTTTAAGAATTTTTCTCTTCCCTTGAAATTTTAAAATTAAAACTACATATTTTTTATTTTTTGCCTTTTACAAGTGAGTTTCTCTTAGAATTTATTTTACCTTCAAGGTCTCCTGAGACCTGAACTTTCTTCTACTTGGCAAAAATATCTTCTATTAACTTTTTATTTACTCCCTTTTCTTATAGCACTTTATTAAGTTTTATTAAACTTTTATATTTTTACCTCTAAATTTTATTTTTCTGAGAGATTTTGACAGCTTTATTTTCCACATAAACATTTTTTTCAGCCACACTCATTCCATTATTCATTCTCTGATTATAATAATAATCATATTATTTAATTCTCAAGAGTGCTTTCCCCTCAATGCTTGTTTATTCTTTTCTGGAAGTGGTATCTTTCAAAACTACAACTTCTGTGTTATCTGTTTCCCATGTGATCGTTTGTAGTAGATATTTATCTTTGTTCTTCTCTTCACGCTGTTGGCTTTCCCTAAAAGCCAGCGGTCCTGATGTCTGTGCATTTACAAATAAAGTTCTTGTTGCTTAAATTAAGTAATTGATCTCCCTTTGCATTTATATTTCATTCACTCCACACAAAGTAAATAACTTTTTGAAAATAAAGATCGGCTGCCTATTCTGTGCATGGAGACAGTGTGTGTCCAAAAGCAGAGAAATGAAATTAGCACAGCCATTATGGAGAACAGAATGGAGGCTCGTCAAAAAGATTAAAAATAGATCTCCCGTATCACCCAGAAACCCCACTTCAGGATATCTATCCAAAGAAAATGAAGTCCCCATACCAAAGAGATACCTGCATACCTAAGTTTACCCCAGCAGTCTTCACAATAGCTAAGCTATGGACTCAGCCTAGGCACCCATTGACAGACAAATGGATAAAGAAAATGCAGTATACATACACAATGGAGTATTACCATATTGAGCTATAAAGAATAAATTCCTGTACTTTGCAGCAAAATTGATGAAACTGGAGGATATTGTATTAAATGAAATAGGTCAGATATAGAAAGACAAGTACCAAGGTTCTCTTCATGTATGAAAGTTTTAAGGACCTGAAAGTAGAATAATGATTACTAGAGACTGGGAATGGTATAGAGGTTAGGGATGGAAAAGGGAGGATGGATTGGATCAGTGCATGTTGTATGCGTGTATGAAAATACCATACAGAATGCCATTAATATGTGTAATTAATATGTGTTAACAAAATAAACAGGCACTTGAGGGCAAATAAGGTAGCAGCTCAAGAATTTCCACAATTCTGGGCACAACAACTCAGAATTCAAAAATAGTTTAATTCGTCTACTTACTCTGTGCGTGTGTGTGTGTGTGTGTGTGTGTGTGCGTGTGCGTGTGCACTCCTGCGTGTGTATGTGTTCTTGTGGGTCGGTTAGGGAAACTTCCAAAGTTACAGAGAGCTCTGTCATACTTCTCTTTCAGCGGCCTGCCTACAGAAGACAGGGCCATATCTAGATAAAGTAGCATCCAGGGCTTTAGCAAAGCCAGGAACAAGAGCTTCTATGACCACGCAGACCAAACAGGTATTCTGCATGCAGCTGCTAATCGATTTCCCTGGTGAGGCCCTCATGGCCAGGCCTGTTCATAGATGATATTCTTTTTGTTAGGAGGAACTCGTTAGAGCTTCTCCTGGTTCTTCTGCAGAAAATGACGCTGGCCTTTGGTCCCTTTGGCAGTGATTCTCTCCTTTCTTATTTTTCTTTTTTTTTTTTTTAAGTGTTTAACCTTTTTTTAATGTTTTATTGATTTTTTTTTTAACCAAGAACATGTATTGGTACTTTGCATACATAGTGATCACATTCATCATGGTTATTTTGTACCTGTACATGATGTTTCTTGGTTTATCCCCCTCTTTCTCACCACAAATCCATCAGCTTTCTATTTTTATAAAATTTCTCAAAATTAAGTTTTGTTTTCTGATGCAACTTTTATTTCATTCTTTTCAAAATATAATTTCCACCATTCCAATGAAATCTTTGGCAGAAAGGAAGTTGGTTGCACATGCTCGGATTGTGTACTTGAAATTCCAACTGCTGTGTTCATTTTAAAATTAATTGGCTTAACACCTGACCTTAAATTAGTGTCCATTTAACACTTGAGTATAGTGATTTCTACAAAATCCCTTTCAAAACTTTCTCTATTTCAGTCAAGTATTGGGATCCAGTTATGATTGTAATTAAAATTCAGTTTTAATCTATTATGTTGAAAAAAGTTTGAAAATGAGTATAAACAGAATCAGAAACCAATTGAGATGTCTCATTTTGGGGAACAAAGATTAAATGTAGCCAATAAAAGACTGTGACCTTAATTAAACTGACTTGGAAGAGAAAGTAAACTATGTTTTTCCTGAGGGTAAAAGCATTAGAATAAAGTAATTACAGCAAGAGGTGGAGGACACTTGATTGACTAAGTACAGTGAGAGCTAGAGAAGAGTGTTGATTAGAGTAAGTCATGGAGAGATGCTGGTTAAAACTCTGTATATGTGGGAGACATTAATACCTAATTATTGTTCCAAATGCCAGACAGTGGTACAAAGCAGCTACGATTAGACATGGCCTTATTAATCAACAGCTTATATTTTCAAGGTGCCTCATTACTATAATTACTCAACAGATCAGGAAAACATTTCACATCTTATTGTGACTCAGCATTAGAAACAGATATTTGAATTCTCAATTCTGTATTTAGTACTTTGAATCATTTTAATATTACATTACTTGAATAAATTTCCTAAAACAAAAGAATGGGCATATTTCTACTTTAGATACAGGGTTCTATTAATTTTGAACATGGTCCATATAATTCAATTTAGCATTATACTTCCAATGAATACACTAATAAAATTTGTTATGTGAAATAACATCAATTAATAGTTGGCAGGTTTTAAATCAGAAAATTTGTAAAAAGCCTATCAAATGTTATACTGTTTGCTAAAATATCATAAATCAGTGAATTGAAAAATATCCGACTACTGATTTAAGAAAAGTTCATATTTTATATTGCATCATCATGGAAATTAAGTTAGCCAAGTGTCTGTGTAATCAGATTTGTTTTATTTTGTTTTGTTTTAATTCAGAATCCTTCAGAGTATGCTTTTCTGAGTCAAAAACTGTAACAGCCTACTTTCAAGATTTTTCTTTTGATAGGAAATATCTCTTAATGAAGAGTAGAGTCTCGTTAGTCTGTGATTTTGAACAAAACATAAATGAGTAAGAGAGAAAGAACTAAATAGTACTTCCAAGTACTTTCTACCCAAGAAAGTTTAAGCTCATTATTTTGTTTGAATCACTAAAAAACCATACTTTCATCTTTCTTTGGTCATGTTCCCAGAAACTTCTGATGTATTTAAAGCAAATAAATAATTTATATATCTTCTTTCAGAAGAGTGAGGAAATGATCAAATTAGTCTTTTCTTTGGGTCAACATATGTTCTGTGAAAGTGAGATAAATAGTAGATGACCCAAACAAAATTGAAAGTTGGCCAATTAAATAAAGGAAAAAAGTCTACTCCTAGATACATCTGAGCTCTCCTGAAAGAGAAAAAATGGTTACAAAGTAACTCAATCTATTATGTCAATACCATGTTTCATGAAAAAGAAATGAATTTCTCAATGAAAGAATGATGAATGGAAACAAATCTTTTGTAAATAGGGAGGGAGGAGGGGGTGAGGGGAGGAGAATGGGAAAAAAAGAAGCAACAAGATATGTCACGTATAGGTACAAATTCCCTATGATAAATGTTATTAATATGTACATCTAAAATGTACCATTAAAATAAAACTAAAAAAAAAAAAAAAGAATGATGATCCTTCCATACCTGAAACATAGAAGAGTGAAATGTTCCTTGCCTCACTTTATAAACATAGTTAGATTTGCCATTTTTGGCACATTGCTATAAAATAAGTTTAAACATGCGCTGGCCTAAACTTCATCATGATAATATAATTTAAATTTTCTTTGTATTTTTTCAGTTACTTTCGTATCATATATGTGATTAAAATGATTATAGTTGTTTACCTGGCAGTTGTTCATTTCTTTTAACAGAGTAAAATAGAAATTATGTTTTCAAAGATAGAAGTTAAATTATTTTAAAGAGTTCTGGTTTAGCTGAACTGTTTATTAAGAACTGTTTTGTTCTTAAAAAAAAAAAAACTAATATACTCATAATGACCTTTCATGTCTCAAAGGAAAAGGACCACTTGACAGTGGTCCAAGAAACCTGCTTACATCTGCCATTGAGAATGAGTCTAGATAATGATTCAGACTTTAACTTCTTTATTTTACACATGAGGAAAACTGAGGACCAGAGCAATTAGGAAAGGCAGCTAGTCATGCAGTCAGCTATTTCATTTAGTTGTGGAGCTGAGACTAAAACCCAGGCCTCTGCCCTTTAGTTGATTAGCCTTTCACAATATCATGCCACATCCCTTTAATTTACAAAGATCAAAGGAAAAGATTAAATGAGATGGGAATAGAAATTCAAAGTCACTAAGATCTTCTAAGGCAGAAGTAGTTGTAGATTGGCCTCAAAAAGAAAGGGTTTTTCCCCCAGTACATCTCTTATAAAATCATGTTTTATATTTTAGATTGGTTAATTATGTGTATATCTATAAAGGATCATGATCAGTTACTAGGGGTGTGACGTGTAGAATTAAGTCCTGAAAATCAGATTTCTTTGTTTTCATTCTGTGAATGACTGCTCACATTCTATTTTTTGCTGCATAACCTACTTTCCAAGCTGATGTTACTTCCATAAATAGATCAATGAACCTATCGAAAAGGCTATAGATAAAAAAGTAGTTCTTAAAGAACTACACTTAAGACCAGGCAGTAAAACACAAGCCCTTCTTTGGGATGGTTAATATATCATATTATTGGTAGAACTCTTGGTTGATAGGTGACTGCACATCTTTAAGATAAAGTTATATTCTGCTAAAACATAAGATATTACTAAGAGTTCAAATACATCATTCATTTACAGTCAGAAAGAGAGAGCTTACTAGGATTCTGGGCAAAGGAAGTTCTTGGCTAAAACAATGAAGCAAACAGTAAAAAATAGGTGAGGACTAGAATATGGAAGGAATATCTGCTACACCTACTCATCTATCTAGAGGTGAGTTTTCAGTTTCACATTTGAGCATTCTCGTTTCAGGTATGTACTCTCTGCCATGAGGGTTTTGGAGAACCAAGCTTTGATAGGTAAATAAATAATGCAGGGGCTTCTATAGAGACAAAGATCAGTGTAGTGAATAGGAAGCCACAGATTCACTGGAGGAAACTCTAAGAGGGTCAGAGATCCTTTCTAACTCAGGAAGTCTATTAGTTTAACTTCTAAAGCCAAGGGGAGGTTTTTATGAAACCCAGCAGAATTTAAGATACGAAGAAAAGGAGAATAATGGCAGTAAAGATATTTTATCTAGTTCGCCCTTATTGAAAAATGCACAGGTAAGATACTGAAGAAATACAATCGTGGATTTCATTAAATAAGGCTGTGTAAAAAGGAATATGGCAAATACTGAGATAATGTCATACAGAATTAATTATTAAAGTAAGAATTTTCTCTCGTGTACCTAGGACCTGGTGAAGGAAATAGAATTTTAGCCATGCACACAGATTTTGTTTTATTTTTAGCCACTGATTTATGATAGAAATAAGCATTGAAGGACACCTTTAAATGGTATCTTTCAGGCACATTTCATTTGAGAAGACAATTCTGATTTTATACCCCTTCCCTTCCCCAACACACGTGTATACCAATGTCTTTAATATATAAGTCAACTAAATAAAGTAAAAAATAAAGCTATAATAAGCACTAAAATAAAAATTGCTTTAAATAAATGTCTTAAGCAGTAATCATACACAAAGAATTTACCCAAAGTGTAAATTAAATCAATGTAGAAAAGCATTTGGAAAATAAGCAAATTTTTTAATACACAAGAAAATAAAGGAACTTAAAGGAAGGCCACATCCCCTGAAATACACTTATTTCACAATACTAAAAAAGAAGCAGTCTTTCACATATTCACAAAAAAGTATATCAGACAAGAATATACATTGCTATTAATAATATAATAATAAAATAAACGCAAGAAAGTCTTCTACAGAAACAATGAAAACGGATATAAAACTGAAGTTACATTAACTCTAAGAGAAAAATAAACCAAGAATTAGAAGAGAATGAAATGCCCCAAGAAAAGAAAAGAAGATACTGAGTATGTGAAGGAGACAAAACAAGCAATCTGGAAAGAATATACTGCTCGGGAGAAGTCAAAAACGTAAATAGTTCAAAAGTGACAGTCAAAACTATAAACAGAAACATTTGGGATTTAAAATAATAAAGCCAAAGGTTTTGCCTAGGCAAATTTAGTGCTCAAGGGTAAATAAATAATCCAGTAAGTATCCTAGAAGGGAAATACCTAACATTAGCCTAACTTTCTTTTTAGCAAAAATAAAGCCAGAAAATAATTATACAGATAATACATACTTTCAGTTTCAAAAACAGTATTTCCCTAAGTTTATATTAGCTAAGCTTCCTTTTCTGTCAAAAAGGCAACCTTCTAAAATCTGAAAGATTCAGAACATTTATCGCTCTCTCTTTTTTCCAAAGGAAGTCATAGATTTTTAGTACAAATATATTCTATGCAATATTTCAGACATAGTTCCCCTAAAATAAAATTCTTTCTTATCTAAAATTCAAATATGAATGGGTTCCTTGTATTGAATCTGATAACCTTGTGAACTAATAGGCTGGATTGCAAAAAAGGGGGAACCAAACTGCTTAGAGTAAAATATTTTTTAAATAGCTGTGACTTTCAGGTATCACATAAAAACTAACATGTAAAATCCACCCCAGTGGAATCAAGTAGTGACCACTTCCCAGATCACTGTAAGATATCTAGGTGTCCGCGGGGGTTCTAGTCTGTCTGGAACTCCGGATCGCCTGGGGCTTTCCGCACACCCAGCGACTCATTAGAACGTGGGAGAGCCGGCATCTACATCGCCGTCAGCTAGTTGGAACCATTTTTCTAATTTGTTTTGCCATCTGGGGGACTTTGGGGCTGTGTCTTTGCTTCATTTTAGATAAAAGTCCTCAAAGAATCTGTTTCTTTATCTAGCACATAAATCATCTTTATTCTAGACTTCCAAAGTAGACCGTATGCCCCGTTCTTGCGTGGAACCTTCCTGGGATCTTGTGGCTACCTTACAGCTGAAGCGCACCTGCAGCTCTTGTTTCTAACGTGTCTCTGTCATTCAACCCTGTCTAAAAGAACTAACGTTTGGGGCGTCTTTCTGTTTCCTGGTAGCTTTCACTCCAGCGGCTTGAACGCTTTCCTTTCCCTCACGCACTCCAAAATAGTAACCCCACTAAGTGGAACAAACACCAAACTGGACAGTTTAAAAAAAAAAAAAAACCCTCCAAGTAACCATTGCAGCAAAGCTCGCGTAACTAAACATCATCGAACGGAACAGCAGCTGTGAGTGTAAATTAAACTAAAGAAGGAAACCAAACTCATGTCCAGGTGTATCACTTAATTACTGTAAAATTAGTTATGGCATTCATGTTTTATTGTACGATATAGGAAATAAAGCTCTAATATTACTTGTTTCTTGAATCTTAAATTCCAAGCTTATAGTACAATCATTTGCAGTTTTTTTTTAATCGATGGTGATGATGAAATTCTAAAACATCAAGAACATATAATGCTTTCTACAATATTGTATTGCTAACTCACTGGACAATGATGACCCAGAACCACTCTCAAATCGTGAAGTACTTTTGCAGCCCTGATCCATTCAGCACATAGTGACCACTCGCTTTGTGTACAGGACTACACTAAAATCTTTTGGAGACATCAAATCTATCTAATCATAAAAAGAGGAATGCATCGTGATATGCATAAATATGTTAAAATATATCTTTCAGGACAATGCAAAATCTTCTAAATTTTTCCACTCCAGCTTTTAACACATACACCTAAAAGAAAAAATTTCATATGATAAAAATTAATTAAGGATGGAATTAAAAGATCCAGCACTATGGCTGCAGTTGTTCTTTCTGGGACCAGCCCCTCTTAATCCCGCATGTACTTTTCCTTTTCCCTTCCTGTGTAACCCAGTTTGCCGAAGCCATAGTTACTACAGAGTTTGCTCCCGCGCTGCCGTTGCTGTATGTGCCATTTTCTCACAACATCTCTCACCTTTTTACGGCTGCTGAGTTTGTCTTGAAATGTCTACATTCTCAATTCTGTTCTGTCAGGTTCAATTAACTACTGCTGGTTACAATATTAGATCTCATGACCTACTTGTTTCTCCCTTTCCTTAGTGACTGCCAAATGCAACAAATACACGTAATCAGAAACAAAGACCAAAGAAGCTACTTGGGCAGAGGATAAATTAAGGAATAATCTACAAATGGTGGGAAGCATCAGGATGTGGAGAATACAATAACATCTCCTTAGAGATCCTCTGTTCTTTTCTACAGTTCACAAGCCCCTCGGGTGCCCTCGAGGACCTCCAATGTTATCAAGCTTGAGAAGCCACTTGGAATCTTCCTTAAAGTTGGGTTATTCTTTTGTTTCTGTCATAATATCTTCCACCCCCACTATCCACACAGATGACTATAGAAAAGTTTTAAATTGAAACGCCTATAGAGAAAAGAAACTATTGTGAACTGAGTAGTTTAACTTTTTGTTATATGAAAAGGTTTTAATTTTAATGACAAATGAAAATGTGCATTTCTAATTCCATGGTGAGAAGAGACATGTGTCAGTGACTTTCAAAATACACCTTTCAAAATGCCAAAAAAGAAAGATTTTATTTTAAACAGGCCACTTCATTGCACTATGTCCTTGTGCTCCAATCACACATTGGTTGGTCCTTGTGTAAATATTCATAGCCAGAAACCCACCTCTCTGGGTTAAAATCCCAAATCAAATAAAACATGAGTAAATTTTAGACTAAACATAGTGTTAAGCAGGAAAATACAATAATTTGATGCAATAAAAGCCTCATACGTAACTATAAAATGCTGAATTTGAAAGTGTTCTAGTTGCTCAATTAATGCAAATTATCAAGCATAACTCAAACTTTAGCTCCCACATTGTACTCAACAGTATGATTTTAATCTAAAGGACAACTGTCTCAGCTCATTTCAAAATGGTGCCATCAAGTTGAACTTTCCAGTTTTCACACAGGAAATTTCTATACTCTTTTGACCATATTTCAAAATAAACAAAAAAGTCAATCTTCTTTGAGAATAACAATCTTTTTATAAATTTCACACCATTTCAAACAGCAAAAGAATTATTTAGTTTAGAGATACACTGATAATATGCCAACATAAAGGGATTCACAGTTTGGGTTAAAAATACAAACAAAACCAAATAGTTTGCATTTTTCTTTTTATAAAAGCAATTGGGAGTTATAAAGAGAGTCTAAAGTTCAACTATCAAGCTTACATAAATCATGAGCTGATGAGGACTTTTATAGTAAACATCGATAAATACAAAAATTTCTAGTAGGCCTTATATTTATTATGACAAAACCCAAGTGGTTTCGAAAGTAGCACATTCAGGACTCTGGATCAATTAGACCCTTTTGTTTTGTAAATTTGATCTTTCACTTTTCTAAAAACAAAAGTAAAGTTCACAGAGAGGAACAAATGGTATTTGAAAATCTTAACCTCTTCGGAAAGTCTCCCCAGGAGCAGGGCAGATAGACGCCTGCTGGTACCAGGCAGGGACACTGTCCCACTGTGATGTTAATAAGAGGAAGGATCCTAGTACAAAAAAACACAGTAATTACAGGGAGAAGGCAATTCTTTTTGTATTCATGGACTGCCTGTCCATGCAGCCTGCACTTTGAGGCAAGAGCTTTTGTTGTACTAAATGCACATGTTAATTAAACAATTCCTTAGAATTTCGCCCTTCACTAACAGGTCAGAGAAGAGCCATGTTAGGAACAAATCATTGCCAATTGCACAAGACATTCGAAGATGCCCAACCTCTAAATCTGCTAACACTTTTGTCCTACCTTTCAGGAAAGCTGTATTGCCCAGTTTGTCATATACCTATCACAAATATCAATTCCAATTGCTTTCTAGAAACAACATGTAGATTAAAGGAGTAACAGACCAACTGGCCCTCTTTATATGCACCCAAGAGGGCATCTGGAAGTAAAATAAGCAAAAGGGAAATCACATGTAGCCGTGGGATTCCTGTGATATGAATTTGACTCTTCATTGATTCTCTTCCGCTGGAAAATCATGGCAGAAAAGAGATAGAGACCACGCTGTCAATTAGCCAAGTGTGAAATTCTGTATTTAGTCATCCTAAAATGTCACAATAATTATGATTGTTCAGCTTAATATGGGTTCCAGAATATATAACTGAAATGGAAAAAAAAATGGATTCTGATTTACTGAATTCAAGAATGTCTGAAATGCTAAACTGAAGTTCTTGGGCAGAAGGTTGGCATGAGTATATTTCTCTAAATGAATCAACTGAGAAGCATGGAGATTGTCAGGAAGTAGGGATTTTTTTTTTTTTTATCAAAAGGATAAAAAGCATATATTTAGATCCCTAGTTGGTTTAACTAACTGGTGTGGAGTAAATTAGTGGCCCTAATGCAGACAGTTCAAAGCCTGACAATATGGGATCATGTAGGTTATGATCTGTTGCTACATAATACAGGCTCTGTCCCCCGAAACTGAGTCAGGAAAAAAGTCGGAAAAAAGTAAGCATTTGTTCCTGACCTTAAGAAGAATCATCTCTAGGACACCGTTTCGGCCTTCTGCATATATGATTTTCTTAACATTTTCCTGCTTCCCAGAGCTTGAAAAATAGGATTTTTTTTTCCCTTCAATGATAGAGAAAGGTTGAGCCATTGAGATGTAATCTGCTACAGACAATATATGAAAAGAGATGCTAAATATGTCACAGTCTCTCTCCCACAATTCTACCTGAATATGTTCTGTGATTTATATTTGCTACAAAGAGGTAGGCTCAAAGGAAGAAGGAGGTACGGGGGTACAGTCAGGAAGAAGAGGTCAAAGAGAACACCATTCTGTGACAATTTTCTTATTTCACTATTCTTGCAAAGAGAACACAGCCAGGCTCTACAGATAAATAGAATGCCGTGAGAACAGAAAATTTTAGAATTGATTAAAAAAAAAAAAAGCAGTGGTCACCTATTCCTATCTCTCCCCATAGGCAGAAAGCGACTCTAAATTAGCAGCCAGGATTTCACAGTGACAAACTGACCAGCCCAAATCATTTTTAGACGGTGGTGCCTATGGGAGCAGGCTACCTTTTACTCAGTCGATGTCTGTCTCTCCCTCTGGGTTCTCTCCACGGGCATATTCCCTGGAACTTCATCCACATCACTGGAAGGGTTGAGCAGGGCAGGGTCAGGAGTCTCCCTCCAGACAGGCAGCCGTCCCCGGTCCGCGCTCATTGCTTAAGGGCAGAAGGTTCACTCCTTCATACTGTTCTCTATGTGAAAGCAACTACCAGATACCTACAGAAAGTATCTACCTTGCTGCCGCCATCCAACCTATGAAAAGTAGAGAAGGTTTTGACAAAACCACCCTTGGTGATTCCACCTTGGCTGTGAGTTATTAGCACGTTCTCTTTTAAGTACCAGCAAACGACGACGTTTTGTAGGATTTGGTTGGCAAGAAGAGCGAGCGCCAAAAGCAACTTCACACCCTTCACACTGTAGTCCATAGAGCTAACCTCAGATTTATTTAAACAGTTAATAAAAAATTAAAACTTTAAATCTCAACATCTTTACAAAGTTATAGTTGTACCACAGCCTTCACTTTGGAGAATAAAAACTGATTTGACAGGCAGTATTTCCACATGGGACAAAATCTCTTACAGGACCATTTACATTTATAGTGATGTCTTAGAACATCTTAAAATAATAGCAACCACCAACAGCACCCTTCGGTCTGCCGGAGAACCAATGTTTTAAGACACTGTTTTTAGATATGTTTCCATGGAATATGCATGTGGACCAATTTTTTCTTTAAGCTCTCTCCCTCGGCTTTTGCAACTCTCACTTTTCTCTAAACTTCTCTGTGTCTTACTCTCTCTGAAAAAAAGGTAGCCCTTCCTCATAGGTACAGCAGTTCAAAAATAATTTAGGCTTGAAATGAAAGCATTGAGTGCTGTAAAATTGGGGTCATTTTCCACCTGTGGGCAAGTATTTGATTTGGTGACCACTACTTGGTGACCACTACTTTTTTAACTCTATGTTATTATTAAGGTTGCCCTTATTTTCTCTACATTCTTCCCTATCAAAAAGTCAACTAAGTAACTCTTCAAATATTTTTTTTTCCACCTCTGATGATTCCCAGGAGCCCTGGACTCCTAAGACTAAAATCTTATGCTCAATCATCTTTGCCTTCAGATTTTTCCCCTGATGGCTCGTCCTATCTTTCCATAGCAACATAAAAGTCCATTTGGCTTTTTGGTGGCTAGTACTTATCTCATCGCCCTGGAGTTACTCTGTGAAAGCTTAATGTTTATTCATAAGCCATAATCTCCATGAAGACAAGAACTATAGCAAGTTTATACTTGGCGAACTTACAACAATGCTAAATTATTCCAAAGATGAAACATTAATTAAATGAAATAGAATATGAAATGTATTGCTCATGAAATGGTCAAAGTACTACTGCTTACAACTCGGTCACTGAAAATATATAAAGTAAGTGCTTTTTCATCTGAGTATCTGGTGTGCATCCTTACAAAGCATGCATGGTTTATCCCATTGATGGCTTGTGCTTAATGCTCCCTAGATACCCTGAGGCCTGGTAATCTTTGAAAGCACTGCACCAAAGTTAAAAGCCTAGCCAGCACGCACAGATAACAGCATTTAAAGCTAGAACTTTGCCTTTTTTTCCTCCAAATAACCCAACTACCACATTCTCATAGTGAAACAAAATATTTGTCAAAGTTCCTATCGTTTCTTACTGATATATTCCAAAAGCTGTGAAATAGAGCCACCTCTGAATCAATTGTTGCATAGCACCTCAGAGTAAAACTGAGACCCGGCACAATTAGTACTTCTTGTGTCATCTAAATTCCCATGATGAAATACCCTAGATGTTTGTTAGAACGGTCTGCATGTTTGCCTGGTGCCATGGTGGGAACCGTGAGAGCTCGCAGAGAATTCAGAGCCCTTAAGGAGGCCCCAGCAAACTGTGTGATGGCAGGCTGCAGGGACAGGATGTAGCAGAGGATGTTGAAATGATAAACAGAGCAATCAGAAAGAATGAAGAGATCTGTGGTGAGAAAAAGAGTGCAAAAATAAAGACCATAGGGCGTCATGGGACCGAATCATATGTAGCAAAGGGAAACGCATTTAAGTAAGAAAGGATGGATGGGTGGGTTAGGAGCAAAGAAAGGCTGCACCTTAGCCAAGCACTGGGCATGGACTGGGTGCTCTGTACACGAACTCATGGTGGATATTAGAAGAAAGTTGGTCTGAAACTTATAAGTCTCCACTTTTAAAATAAAAATATTTTAAGAATAGCAGCTTTCTCTCTAATGAATCTTTAGGCACTCTCCTTTACAGACAGTTTGATGCTATAAAAGAATTCAGTATTTCTGTACTCCCCCTCCCCACTTGCAACTCAGAGATTTTTGAAAATGATAGCTAAATCATATCATTTTCTTTGAATAATGCATTTTTGGATAATGGGAAAAGTAAATGTGCATAACATGGCAGAGAATGAACAAGGCTACATGAGTATAAAATATATTCGTTGAGGAAAAAAGTTTATCGTGTAGGATAAGTAATATTGGATGGGACAGTAAAAAGAATATGTACCTAAATATAATTAGAGGAAGTATTACTTTCATCTTTTTCCATTCCTTGTGACACTTAAGGGCGTAAGAAAAATATTCTTTGAAGTCAAGGAGCAACGTCTACTGGATTTGGAAGACATAATGTTAAGAACAATTTGAAAGGAGTTTCATTTTCTAAAGACTTGAGAATTAAGAATGAATAACACAATAGGTAAAAGTGAACAATGTGATCAAAATGAAGTTTAATATGCTGTTGTATGTCCTTGGATCCCTAACAATTATGTCCATTCTCAGAAGCTCCTTAGGGATCAGATATAATTAAAATGTTAGTTACAGACAACAGCAGTATTTTCCATCCTATACATGAGATAACTAGAAGCAACGTAAATGATGATGCATGTAAAAAATACCTTTAAAAGTTTAGCTTTTTAAAAAAAATGTTTCAGAGTACACAATATGCAAGGACATAAACATACAACTTTCTGAATGACTATTATCAATAAATCAGCCAATAACAAATGCTGGAGGGGCTGCGGGAGAAAAAGAACACTTCTGCACTGTTGGTGGGAGCATAGACTGGTGCAACGATTATGGAAATCATCGTTGGACACTCCTCAAAAAAAATAGGACTAGAGGTTCCATTTGACTCAGCTATTCCCCATCTTGGTATCTTCCCAAAAGAATTAAAAGGTTCATACCACAGTCATATATACACACCCATGTATATAGCAGCACAGTTTGTAATAGCTAAATCTTGGAAACAGCCCAAATGCCCATCAAGCAAGGAATGGATAAAGAAAATGGAATACTACTCTTCCATAAAGAATGCTAAACTTGAGACGTTTCTAGGTAAATGGATGCATCTCGAGACCATACTTTAAAGTGAAATAAATCACACACTTGTTTAAATACCACACTGTTTCTCTGGTGTGAGAAACAGAAAGTGTAAATAAGGACTAAAATGTTTTATACTAGGAAAGTGAAGAAATTGTTCAAATGAGAAAGAGAATGGGGCAGGGGGAAGAACAGAAGGACAAGAGAAAAAAGAACAGCAGAAAAAGAAAAGAAACAAAGTTTTTGTAAATAAGGAGGGAGGAGGGAGGAAGGGAAGGGAGAGGAACAGAAAAAAAGCAGCAGCAAGATATATCATGTACTGGTACAAATTCCCTATGATGAATGTTATCATTACGGATATCTAAAATGTACCATTAAAATAAAATTTTTAAAAAAAACAAAACAGAACTTTCTAAGAATGCCCCCAGGTACTGAGAATGAGTGCCACTGTTGTATGACATCAGCGATCCTCTGCAATATGATCACCCTTGATTTTTAACTTCATCTTGCCTGATTTGAGTGATACGAATGGAAGAAAATCCTTACCAGGCCACCTCCAGCGGGGCTACAGCTGCCTTGATGCCTGAGCACAGGGTAAAATATCTGATGCTCATCTGTTCTATTCTCTTCCGTCATACGCCTTTACCGCTTCTGAACGGGAGAGCTGTGACTGTCTAAGACCACAGCGGGCATTATTGCCTGCTTCTAATCAAGATCTTTCATGCTTTTCGAAGCATAGGCTGACCCCAGTTTTCCGTCTGCTGTGCTTTGAATATGGAACACATCCTCCAGCCGTCTGTTTACTAAAGCCTTGGTCCCCCGGTGGCGCTAGTGAGTAGCACTGGAACATTTGAGAGGCGGAACAAGGAAAGGACCTTAGGTTACCGAGGGGGATGTGATCTTGAAGGGGATTGTGAGATCCCGATCTTCCAGTTTCTGTCTCCTTTCCGTCTTATGAATTACTCTCACCATGACGTGCTACCTCACTAAAGGCCCACTGTGATGAATGCATCTGATTTTGGCTTGAAAGCTCCTGAACTGCAAGCTAAGTGTTTTATTTTATAAGTTAGATGTGTCAAGTATCTCATTTAAGTAACATGAAGCTTACCAATACACCTTCCAAAGGTCTGCCTTTCCTAATCTATTTGTTGCTGTCGAAAGTGCCGCCATCCTGCACTGTCGACATCTTTCTAGCCGAGTTGTAGGCACTGGTTGAGCTTATTTCATGAATGGTGTGGTACCAAGCCCCTTACGGCTTTGCAATAAACATTAAAGAATAATATTACCATGGATACTTGCATGGGGAGCAAGTGCAAATGTTAAATCTCCAGCCCACTGCCGTTTCCATTTATAACAACTTGGCAGTTGGACAGATTAGTATAACTCCCGAACGCCTTGAACAGAGCAGATATGACTTTAGTGGGAGTTGTGGCTCATTGACTTTAGTGAGAGCGTATGACTCAAATCCTCTGAGTTTTATAAGGTGATGAGTTAGGTTAGGTTAAAGCAAACCTTGGAGCATAATTTGATTGGTTTTTCCTCCATCAGTGATGGATGCTTGATGATCACTTTCTGCCTATTATATCAATAAATCAACTGCAATTCAATTTTAATCTGTAAATAAAGTTAAATCAGAGCTATGAGGATATTACATGTGCACATTAGCTACTTAGAGGTGTCATTACTGTCTGTGGTTATTGAGCCGAATGTAGTCATTTGAGTTTTTAAGTTCTACTTTTAAAGAAGCTGAGGCAAATTTGCTGAATGTTCTTACAAGAAACACCACACAGCCTGAGAAATCTGTACGTGCCTGAAACTGCAAACATAAATTGTATAATATCAGAACAAATAAGGATTTCTAGCTTCAAGTACTGGGTGATATTATCTTCGCACTGTCAGTAGGCGTGCGGGAAACACAATATAGACCGAAGTTGAATGCACAGAAGAAAAGCGGGCCAATATTTCTATCTCGCCGTGACAAATTAGAGTAGAAAAAGGTCCAGTCTGTCGAGCTGCCATGTTTTGCTGTGTTCACAGCTGGACCCCATTACCCGGGCATTGTTAGGGCACCTAGCACATTACGGGCGCTCAAGGAACAATGCTAAGCAGTCCGCGCACGCGGCAAGGCACTGCGGGCACCGATGCTCTGACATAACGGGACGTGTCGGTGTGAATGTGAAGCACAGCAGGCTGGGGGAGAGCGAATGTCAGCCCAGAAGACAGCAGGAGAGGCCGGCCAAAGCGCTGCAAGAGTGGAGTGCAATGGAACAGCCCAGAAACAATGGAAACCCCTGCGTTTCGCTCGTCTCCGTAAAGATCAGTTCCTCAGCCTACTGTGACTGAAATCAAGTAAGAAAATACCAGAGCATCATTTTATACTAGTCATGTTTGACTCACCACACTTTCATGTCAAGTTACTGAGAGGTAAACATTTCAGAATGCTAACTATTTTCCATTTAACCTGAGTTGCAGAAAGTCACGCACGCACATTCCGAATTGGAACTATATATGTACATTTTATCACAAGAATAAAAGAAGTTGAAAGAAATCACCCAGAACACCTGTTATAAACCTGAACCTAGCACATTTCTGCTCCAAATTAAACTTGAACAAGACTTCATACAGATTTCAGAATAGAAACCACAACTAAAAATTTAAAAAAAGAAAAACCTAGGCAGACATTGGACTTTTAAAATAAATGTAATTTTTTATATCTTGTTTAACTTTCCCATTGTCAAAACCACTTTCCACTTTGAATTAATTATTTAAATGAAATTATCAAGCCTTAGGGTTTTTTTCTTTTTTTAGTTTTCTGGTTTATATTATATGGAAAAGTTGAGTAAAATAGAGCCTACCGCCAAGACACTGAGCACTAATGTCAAAATACCGGAAGTCTAATACCATTGTTAAAGCAGCAAAGACAACAAATGAATTCATGTGCAACATCCACGACACGGGACAAAAGGGGACCTAAAGGAACGAATTCGAAAGAGATTCACATTGTCTGCGCTGCCTTTCTCGATTATGTGGGTTCATAAGTAAATCCTAAAAGCACTTCTTTGAGATAAATGCTTTTTATCTCAGGGTATTAAAAATTAGTGAAAGGAAGAGACACACATGCAATGTATGGAGAGAGCAAAAACACAAACATCACAAAATGAATAAATAAGCCAGTTATAAGGTTCAAGTGGCTCATTCCAGAGCATCCAGGACAAATCTCAGGACTGATGTCACTAAGGTGAAATTCTAACTCAGTTGTAAGTATAACCTTCCTTTAAATTTTAATCAAAATAGCCAAAGTACCATAGCAGCATTTTCAAGAGCAAATTAAAAATAACCTTGTGAGAAAGGCCCTGGGCCTGTGCTTCCCGAACCATCAAGGTCACATTGAGTTATGATTTGATAGTGTTTTAGTATCAGATATGTTCGATTTTCCAGACAGGAACACACTACTAAAATCCAAAACCTTACTAAGGTGCTAGCAGGGTACATTCAACGAGTTTGTTTTCTGTCAGTAAGCAGGAAGAAGGGAAACCCCATAGAGAGTACAACCATCCTCCTGCTCCCACTTGCTGGCCCAAGAACACTCAACAAATTTGTATTGTGAGATCATCCTGCATCAGACTCAGTGCCCAGCACCATTAGCACCTTCCCTCCACCCACGACGGTCTCAGCCCACTACAAAATCTTTTTCTACATCCCCACCTCTCCACAATGATTCCAAGTCTTGAGAAAATGTGCCACTGTTGAACATAAAGTGGGTCTTTTTTTTTCATATACAGTAATATTCAGTTAACTAGTATGTCAATTTTGCCAGAAAACTCCATAGCTTTAACTAATTTTGGAAAACTGGTATTTAAAAAATTCATTCCTCTTTTGTTTATCTGGCATGACTTACCCTCATGAACAGCCACAGCTTATATTGAAAATCTTCCATTCTCCATCCTGGGAAAAGGGCCATATGAAAAGAATCAATATACAATCTCCTTCCAGGGAAAGGAATATGATAATGCTCTCTGTTTCACGACACTAGCCACCAATCTTTGTCAAGCACGGAACATTAACAAAGTAGAAATGTCATATTCTGTCTATAGGATAGGACAAACTGAGGAAGGGATCTAATTTCTCTTTGCAATTAGAGAAGTGGAGTCTGCCCTAATACAGGAAAGCTAATGAGTAAAAGACACTGAAATCTCCATAGGAGACCTCGCTATTGCCCAGATATTCAAGCACCATTCAGAATGATTGCTTGCTAATAGCTACACTGATACATATCACCTATCTATTTTTCCCTACAAGGAAGTAAACCATTTACTGAGTCATACCAGAATACTTCAGTGATTTCTGGAGCATAGGAATTTAAATACTGGAAAAGGGGCTGGGGATTTAGCTCACTGGTAAAGTGCTTGCCTACCAAGCACAAGGCCCTGACTCGGTCTCCAGCACCAAAAAAAAAAAAAAAAAAAAAAGTACTGGAAGAGCCTGTAAAGAACACCTTGTCTACTATAACATCCTTCACAAATTGTTGTTCAGTCTAACTGTGGTAGGAACGTAGTTTTCAGAAAAATCAGCAATACCACTGGACAGTTTTAATTATCAGAAATTCTTTCTTTTATCAAAATGTTAACAATAGTCACTTCTAAAGTGGAATGGGGGAGATCTATGAGGAGGGCTTTCATGCCTCAATTAGTTGTATTTGCCATCATGACAATATACTAGTTTGTAACTAAAGTAACAAGTGATTTAAAATCTATTTAATTTACTTTTCACTCACTTTTTTTTTCTTATTCTGCCCAATAAGGGTCCCAAGAAGTATAGAGCAAATTCTTTCTATTTTGCTGCTTGAAGAAAGAGATCAAGTTATTCTCACTGTTGGCTTCATGATACAGAATTGTCCTCGTTTGTCCACAGAACATTTTGCTAGGTATGATCAGGAGACACTTCTCCGTGGGTCTCTCACATTTGCACATCTTGCAGGCCAAGTCACAACTGCCTTTGTTTCAGATGATTTCTTTCAACAATATTTGTGTAATGTGTAATGAAGAGTCTCAAAAGCTACAGATTATATCTCCCTCTGGAACAAAAGGCAGGCCACCTTATTACCCATTACAACAGAGTTGGGTTGCCTAAATTTAAAGTTTCTAAATTGTAAAGAAACTCACTGCACCAGCAAGTGTAGTAGCCTGGCCCTCTTTGTGTTTGAACTGGGCCCTGGGGAAGGTTTCGGGTGATCTGTATTTCTGGGTTACTACTATTGCTGTAAGTAATATACTCCTTTGTCTCTGGCTGAGGCTCTTGCCTTCTGCCAGCATCCACAAAACTGTGTCAGGATAATTAGTTTGCAAGAAGGGAAAAAAATTCAGAATTCTCACAAGTTTTTACAGGTACTTTACACAGTTGAGTAGAAAATGTGTTCTCGTTCTCTAGGAGATTATAATCTAAAAAAATGTCAAACTTGTATATTTTTGAAATAGATATAATTGGAGAAGCTGAAAACTGTATGTGAGCACTTTCAAAATAAAAAGAATGAGCAGAATTATAATGGTCAGAAAGTCTATTCAGCAAAGCATCAAACAGAATCATCAGGTGTGTTAATGAAAGATGGAGCATTTTATGTTGCCAAAGCTGAGGTTTTCTTTGATTATGTAAGAAAAACCTGGAGGGCTTTAGAGGTGGCGATGATGCTGAATTCCCATAATTTGCAATTCAAAGCCTCCTAAACATTTTGCCTGTTATGTTTGTCTGTAGGATATTGGTGAATTGTATAATAGTAGTAAAAATCTCTTCTCATCTGCTGAACACTCTGGTCTGCTAAGGTTCACTCCTATAGCCCCCTCTGAAGCTATTCTCTAGGCTGAGGGTGGCGAGGTGGCTGTCGGACAACAGCTAATGCCAGTAACCTGGAAACCTCGAATTTCAATCCATCTTTGCCATTGCTGAGTCATTTCCCTTCTTCAGCCAGCACTTGGGAAACTCAAATTCCTTAAACTAATTGAGCACTTAATATACAGCTATAAATTAATCACATTGAAATGGTGCTAATTATTTCATTAGCACCAAACCAATTCAATCTAAATCATCACTCATTAGAGCTCAATTGGCAAATTTTTTCTTTATTTAATCTATTGCTTAAAATATGCTATAAATTGCATATGCAGACAAATAAAGATTAAATTTCTGTGACTTTTCTGGAAATTCAGGGTGAATATGTGTGTTTTTGATGATTTTTTTCCTTCAGCATATGCAGCAGTACCTGTAATTCACAGCCATGTGAACAAAGTGAGGTCAGGACAAATTTTCTTCCCTCTAGTCCCATGGCAGAATGATGAGCAGAAAAGCTCTTTGCTCTCCAATTTTTCCCTTTCCCCTGAACATCCTGACAGGCAGGCTGGTAGATAATCCTGCTCAGAGTTAATGTGTAGTAACGGGATTGAGGGAAACTGACTTAAGAGGCTTGCATCTGGGTCGGGACATATCGATGCCATATTTAAAGATGTTCTCTCAGTTCACCTCTGTGAAGACAAATGCCTGAACAATGAGCTTAAAAGTAAAAAGGAATGAGACACTCAGAGAAGGGTGATGAACTGTCAAACTGTGGAAAAGAGCTTCCACCAAAGAGAGAAGTGGAGAAAATAATTAAAATGTGCTTCCTTCTCTGGGCTGCATTAGCTAGAAGCTAAATTCTTTTTTTTTTTTTTTTTTTTTTTTTTTTTTTTTTTTTTTTTTTTTTTTTTTTTTTTTTTTTTTTTGGTGCCAGGGATCGAACTCAGGGCCTTGTGCTTGCCAGGCAAGCACTCTAACCACTGAGCTAAACCCCAGCCCTAGAAGCTAAATTCTTAAGAGGAAACTCAGTTATTTTAACACATGAAGAGGAGCCCTCCAGAGCAACAAGGATGATAGAGTCCATGGTCTCATGCCCAATAAAATGGACCAGAAGCCTCGCTGTGCAATTCGTTTGGCAATTCATCAGCTACTCTGCTATAAAATAAAAGCACCTATGATCATAAAACGCTATTACAATTTTTTGCAGTGTTTAACCAAGTATTTATTCTTATTTCAAAACTGGAATATAAGAATCTCAACAGTAAGGGGCTGTCTAACACAATTGTGTTTCTTTCTCTAGGAGGCCCACTTCAATGCCTTTGATTAGTACAAACTCAACAAGTATATACTCACATGAGTTGTAGTAGCATTTGAGAGTTTGGATAGTAACCTAATGGTGAAATTTAAGCTTTCCAGCAGGAGAATTTATAGGTGAAGCTATGCCCTTCTCTTAAAAGCCTAAAAACCACCAGATATTTGTTTCATTCCTTCAACCACAACTTCGGAGTCTGTGGAGACAGATAACATTAGGTGACCTGGGAACTACAGAAATGGGAACAGAGGAGCAGCAACACCCCAGTGGGCTCTGGATCCTACAGTACAGTATTCTGACAATATATCCAGTTCCACTCTAGTGAGATGCAGTGGAATGTGTTTTTTATCAGTAGATATTGACGCAACTCTTCAGGTGTTCCTCCATGCAATAAGCAGATCTGTGCCACTGACAGCATATGTATGAATTTTTAAAATTCTTTCTGGAGAAATCTACATGATTTACCTTGCAGCGCTCTCAGTTTCAGTATTTGTTCTTAACTTTGGTGATATTCTTTCAAAGAGATGCCACTGGGCACTTTAGAGGTACATTTAAATGAGCTGAGGCTACAGCAGTGGTAGAGTACTCGCCTGCCATGTGCGAGGTCTTGGGTTCTATCCCCAGCATTTTTACAAACACACATTACAGTGAACATGTCAGTGTGCTACCAATGATGTCACATAATTTGTAGCATCTTTTTCCACAAGATACACATGTAAACTTCATGCTCATACTTGATTACACTGTAAGCTTCATGAAGTAAGCGTGTATGTTCTGTTCCCTCTTGAGAATTAACTACCTGAAATCATATAGGGCATGCACACACATGTGCACACACACACACACACACACACACACGCCAGTGAAGTAAACAAATTCCAATGTATTTGTGATTTTAAAAGCCCCCGATTAACTTATTTTACTAGATAGTCTTTTTCCATACCTAAATTGCCTCGGGAGCATTTCAGTACAAGGCATTTCTTTCCTGGAATTCCTCCAAAACACCAGCCCTCTGATTCTGACAACTTCAAATATCTTTAATGATTTCTTTAAAGAGCAATAAATGGCAAGCTACTAAAAAGGAGATAACTGTGCCATCCCTGCTCATGAATGGACTTATCGAGCATTTAAGGAGTCTTACCGTCAATCTTCCACAGCCAGATTTATAACACATCCGTTTCAGGAATCTCTTTGATTTGGCTCCCAGAGCCCCCAGGCACAAGTTTGTAGGAAGTTTCTATGACACATATACATTAAACAGAAGCAGAATATTTGATTCTCCTAAAGGCTGCTATAGCTCAGTGGTTAGAGTGCTTGCCTAGCAAGTGCAGGGTCCTGAGTTCAATCCCTGGCGCCAAAAAAAAAAAAAAAAAAAAAAAGAGTCACCACTTTGATTATTCTGCTCAATAAGGCAAATTAGGTTGGCAGGTCATTATCTGATGGACACTGCCAATTATGGGGGGCAAGGATCTCAGGCAAAGAGTCTTACATTGAACGCATCTGCACCATGGGAAGTATTTTATTAAACCAAAGGTAAAAACTCGGGTTAGTGCCCTCAGTATTCATTTCAGCTAGACCAATGAATATTCATTTGTACCTTTGTAAGACATTTAATGAATCTCTGCTTTATGAAAAAATAACATGGTAAAATTAGATACTACACTTTCGTCATGACTTTGGTATTGACAAATCAATTTTGGAGGTCCCTGGGTCTCCCTGAACAGATAAAAATTTGTAAGAGACCAAGAGGTATTAACCACACCTGACCTCTAATGAGTTACCTGCCACAGTTCATCTCTTAATAGAACACAAATCAAATTATCTTTACCACATCTGTACAATTTTTGAAACACTGTTTTGATATATGTTCCCTGATATACATATTTGGCAAAGCCATCAGTACGCTCTCCAAAAATGCTTTACAATTAAATGTAATTGTAAGTGAAAACGAAGAGTCATAGAGGTTTATAGCTGGTAAATACCATGTAATCATCTTGCCAATCTTCTCTTCCACTGTATTTGTCATTATATAGTATCCCTGACAAATCCCGCTTTAATTTCCCCACATATAGGAAGCTCAGTAGCTAGGAAAATAGCCTTCATTATTAAGCAGAGGTTGACATGAAATAATCATTTCTTATAAAAATAATTAGTGTATTCTATGTTGTTTGCAATGTCTATAATATAAGATAGATAGATAGATAGATAGATAGATAGATAGATAGACAGACCATCACATTCTATCCTCATCACATTTAGCCAAGTAGAAATTATTAATCCCCATTTCCAGATAAAAAATTTAATGCTCAAAAATGTAAAAATATAAAATTACAATGAAATGGTCTAACTTCACATTTCAAGCTGTGTGGCAAAGCAGATTAAAGATCTGATAAACATATGCCCTCAAGATCTGCCTTCACTCCCTTACGAATTCATTCCAAGTTTGAGGCAAGCAGCACTTATTTAGATCTTGAGGAGCCTCCAGAATTAGTGCCTCCTTCTGCCTGGAGAGGTCAGGGGTGTAACTGCTAGCAATGGAACAAGCACGGTGCCAGTACACCTGTCCCTTCAGAGATTTGGCATGGGTATTTAGGATCTACAAAAAAACATATTAATGGCTCGTCAAGTCTTTGCAACTAAGGACACTACATTCAAAATAGTAGGCTAAATAATGGGAAAATGTTCTTTAGAGGGGATCTTTCCATGATTTGTAAAGCAATGGGCAATAAATGGTACCTCCAGTGCAATCATCATCTTAAGGTCAACTGCAAACAGTGCATTCCATATTTCACAGTATTTGCCATCATCATGGGTATTCTTGAATGTGTAAGTACTGCTCCAGCATTCAGCCAGGAGCTACATATACCAGCCCAGTCACAAGCTTACTGATTTTCCATCTGAGGACACAAAAGAAGTCACTTCTTCAATTAGAGTACAATGACACTAATGAATGCACTCTGGTTGTTCCCTTTCTCACAGACTTTCTTATCTGGCAGCTCCAGCGATGTGATGAGAAGGTGATTTGCAAGTCTGATTTGGAAGTTTTTGATCACAGGAGACTAAGGAGTATAAAGTTTCTGCTTACAGTCTTAGGGACATTAGAGAAAATTAGCTGTTGTAATGTATTGAAATTATTCAAATAGAAATAGACTCTTAACTTCGTGATCCTTCCTTCTTAACTTGCACAAGGACTACAATGTAAATGAAAACTCTTAGAGTTATCCTCCAGAGACTTGTGTTTAGTAACTCAATCTCTTCAAATTTTGCATTATTCAGCTCTCTGGTCAGTGGGCAGGAATAGAAATAGGGATATTTTCATAGTTACAAATACTCTATTCATCTTGATGAATTTGAATAAACAGCTCTAAACAAGTATTAATCATCAATTGAAGAGAATTTTATGCAGAAAAATAAGCTAACTGCTTTACTTTATCATGGTGTGCATATACATAGCACCATCTATCATATTATTCTCCCACATTACATTGATTTTAAAGCACTGAACATCTTAGAAATAAAATAAATACACATATCATTAAGAGGAGTGTTATTTCTAGTCAACATATATTAGAAGGTAGAAAATCCTATGTAAATGCTGTATGAAGCAAGCTATAGGAGACCACTGAAGTATTATTCATGAAACTAGACATAATGATAAAAGCACTCTACTGATAATATTATGGGTAAGTAAATGTGGAAATAGTCAGGAAAATATTTCTTTGCTTTGTGGTGCAAGAAAGAATATACGCAGCCTATTGGTCCCTGAAAGACAGATGCATATAATGTAGACTGTTCCACTATGAAGCACATTCTATTAGAGCAGTGGTGAGGCTCTATCTACTCCATCAGTTTTTGGAGGGGCCACCTAAAGTCTCTTTCCATCTAAGTGATTGAGAGTACAGCTAGGTAGAGACTGGCCAGGTGCCCTGAAGGAGAATAAGATGTCAGAAAGGGAAAAGGTAATTTGTTTTCTCCTCTGAGGTAACCTGGATATGTTCTTTTTCTCCAAACTGTTAAGTTTCGAGGAAATATGCCTACAACAAATTTTGAATTATTAACAAGCTTAACATCTATGCACCATCTAATGTAGATGCATTTGGAGGTGGGTGAAGATCAAATTTCTGTTCCTAATTTTTAATTGAGTCTAATGACCAGAAATGGCCCAGAAGGCCTTTAGCCTCAGGAGGAAAAGCATTAAGCAGATCTGGGGAATGAGATACTTCTGCTTGCATGAGTATTTCTTATTTCAGACGCTGTCCCTGAATCTGCCAACATGACAGCACTCTTCAATAATAAAAAAGACACGTTCCAGGCTCTTGCAAAGACGACACCTGTTTGAGTGACAGCTCATTCCCGCACCCCAGTTCCCCGGCTCTAACACAGCAATCTGTCAGCCACTTAGATGACATGCAGTCTTTAAACCATTAAAGAGTTAACATGTATTATTTAATCTGGGAAAGTAAATGTCTGCCCATAATTCCTGGGGTAGCAAAATTGCTTTCCAAAATAAATAACACTATTTGAAGGTTAATTGCTTGATTAATGTGTGTCTCTCTGTAACATTTGCTTGCTCTTTATTTACACAACAGAAGAGTCTCCCTCCAAATCTTATTTTAAATCTCTTTATTCACTTCCTTTGACCCATGAGATAAGTTTTGATGGGTCCTCAAAGCATAAATAAAAACAATATCCTACTTTTTTGTTATTGTTATTGTTTAAAAGATCTGCTTTCATGACTGGCATGCAGAGAGGTTGATGACTGAAAGGGGACGAGCCATTTTTTACTCCCCTCCAGATGGATAGGGCTGGGAATTATTCTCATCATTAAGTAAAAACCATTTCATTTTTGGTTGGCATGACAATGACATAAGAGACTCCTTGGCTTTCTGAGGCATCTGCAAAGTGAAAAACCCTTCAGCCTGAGACACAAAGTGAATCTCTTAAACTCCCATTAATGTTAAGGGCGGCTATGTGAGCAAATCCACATACATATGAATATGCTTCAGTCAGAATCAAATTAAAAGCATTGGGTAGCTTTATGAGACAAATAATAAAAGCATAAAAGAATGTCACTAACTCAAATGGCATGCTTGGGAAGGACTGTGGCCCTGAGCTACTTACTCCTCTGAAGGTCTTCTACTCTACAGGCAGACTCAGCACTGACTCTCCTATCATGCGCAATAGAATCTGTAAACAAAAGCAGTCTTAGACAACACATGCAGGCAGATATAACCAATCAGGGAGAACTATCACTTTGTAGGTTGTATTTTCATAAGAAAATGCTCTCTTTATCGTTCCGTATAGGATGGATCTACCAACTAATTCTACATAATGAAATGGAATTAGGTAGACTGGGGAGAGAGAAAAAATGGAAAAAAGAAGAGTTAAGAAGGAGAGAGTAAAATGAGTCCACGATTTATTTCCAAAAGAACCAAAGGAAGGTTGCCTTTCATGTATTGATAAGTTGTTTCTTAAAACACCTACAAAACAATCTCTCTCTCTCTCTCTCTCGCTCATAAATCCAGTAATAATACACACCTTTATATTCCTACACATTTATTTTTCTTTTTTAAATTCCTAAGAAATAAAAGGTTATGAAATGTGATCAAAAATTACAGTGAATGCTAAAATTTTTGAAACATAATACAGTAAAAGATACATTGCCATGAATCCCCATCAAAATACTCCCACATGTTTGAAACACATGTCAAAGAATTCAGTTCTTTGCAGCTGTTTGACTGAGATCCACAGCTTTAAAAGAAAATCCATGTTTTCCTGTCATATCATGCTGTCCATCAGTGGTTTCTGTCATAGATTATTTCTTCAAAGCTTATCATAAAAATCTCTCTAGTGAATCTAACAAGATAGAGCTATGTACGTGGACAGATAGATACAGAGAAACAGATATTTACATACAGACAGACAGACAGATATAGATAGATAAACAGACCTATCTATGGGACCAGCATCTCATGTTGAATAGGAGAATGTCACACATTTCTCCCACATTCCAGGAGAGAACATCATGCAAGGCACATCCACAGAGCTACACTAACATCTACCTACCAGACCCGTGAAAAGGGTTCCTCACAAGCTCATTATGCAGAAAGCATTTGTTGCATGTCCAAGGAGCTTTTTCCTGGGAAGCTACCACCTACTTCAATACCAAGTCAGCTCCACAAAAATAGCTGTCTCTGGTTTTAAACACTTCTCAAAAACAAAATGAGAAATAGTCTAGTTTTCAATGGATTGTAGTTGTTCATCATTGCCTCACACTGCTAAACAAAGGGGCGGACCTAGTTGATGACCATGTTCCCAAATAACCGTCTGCTTCAAGATCTTCTGAGATGTCTTCAAAATGCCTCCCTAATGCTTCCTTTGTCTGATAGGAATGGTTTGCTGTGTGAAGAGAGCTATAAACATGCAATGGAACACCCTTATAAGAACATAAATGTTTTTATCCAGGGAAATGATGCCAAAGGCTAGAACCCAGTGGTGCGCTTGAACAGGTTGCTAAGGAGACGGGGATGTCCAGGCCTCCGTTGAAGTGCTGACACAGACTGTTTTAATGGATATTGCTCTCAAGGAAAATGAGTAATGACCTCTTATCCAACTCTCTGAAACTAGTAGTTCATGGATTGTGCAAAAAGTAAAATTAGCTAAAGAAAGGACTTTTTAGATGATGCATATTTTTCACAAACATTTTCTTTAATCTAAAATCAAATAAATCTATGTTTATTTGTCATTATCTCAATGTAAGCCCAGCACAATTCTGAGTGCATGTATTACTACTGATTGGATTTCCCTGTTGTCTTTCAACAATAAATTCATCCTTAGTGCATCATCCATAATTTCTAGTTTAGTTGTCTTTTTAGTGGACAAAGAACATAAATACTAACAAAGTACAAATTTCAAAGTAAATCTTATGGTTTTACTGTTTATTTTACGTAGTTTTACGCACATCTACCTGAAGAGCAATTTTTAGTGACTCATATCTGTTGAGGCTTTCAAAAACATTCAATCTGGTTTTCAAAAAGGTGAAATCCCTTGCATTCTACACTCATATTTTGTTAGCAAAATGTAATTAATTTACCAAACCACTATGAGCAGATCAAATAAAACTAACAGGTTTAGAGCCAAGCTCAACTAACTTTTGGTAAGAGTCTTGGGTGAGCAGGTAGAATAGAGAGTAGCATTCTAACCATTGCAGGCTTTTGCGCAATGGCAGGCTCTCAGAAGAAATGAAGAGTATCAGTTAATCCAGTAGCTTGGCCAGGGGAAAATCATTTAAACAGTTCTGCTTATCAAAGATACAATCAATATGCATACACTTGTTGCCTTTCTATTATGTGCTAAGTCTTAGAAATAAGTCCTGCCCTAAAGAGAAAAGAAAAAAAAAAAAAAGTGATCGCTGCTCTTAAAGAATCTGATACCAGTGCTCTGTAAGCTACTGTTGCATTATGTAATGTTTATCACATCTGCATGGCGGGGCAGGGCAGTTGCTACCTTCTTTAACCCTAAAAAGCTTTTGATGTTAGCCTGGATTCTGACAGGTGCTAAAGAATGGTGAGAAATTCACGAGGTCCTAAGGTTATTGCTTGGTGATTTATGACTCATCAGTCCTTAGTTGGAAGTGCCCTGTCAAATTCATTTTTTAACGCCAACAAATATGAGGTTGAATTGTAAAATAGCTTCCATTTAATCCAATTTATTTTATGTAGCTGTGCTCAAGGATGCATGAAGGGGCCTCTGCTGTATAAGAAATTCTTTCAAAGAGTAGCGGAGATGGAAATGTACCCCAGAAAAACTGCAGGTACAGTCAATTCCCCTCTCCTAAACTCCATATATAATCAGTCATGTCACTCAAAAAATGTTCATCCCCTCCCTTAAATTTATCATGTCACTGTTTTTGTATATTTCTCCTAATCTGCTGAAAAATTCTCTATCCTCCCTCCTGACCCTTCTTCTGCCTCCAGTTCATATCCAATCACAAATCTATTATGACTCACAATTTAGAGTCCACTATGGCTCACCATATTCCACAGTATAGTGCCTAAACTTCTTCCAGTAGGACAGAGATTTACACCACCATTGTCTAGAATTGTTTCCACACATGCAGTGTAATCCCAGCTTTATAAATCAATATCCATCCTTTCTCCAGCTGTGCAAACTTTTAAAAATAATTTTATAACTTTACAATTCTACTCTATGTTTCTGAAACATGTTTTTCCTTCAACTTCCACTCAGTCTTCATAACAACTCTTTAATCCCCTTACCCAAATCTCCCTTGTAGAGACTGTCTACAATATTTTAGATGACTTTTATAGCACCAATTCTATTGCACAAGTATTTACTGAATCCAAAGCATTAGGCTGGGTCCTGGGGATATGATAATAAACAAGATAGCTATAGGATATTATTGATTTTTTTGTTCATTTATTTATTATCCCTATTGTTTTAAACTCTTTGAGAGAAGATACCATATCTTATTCATTTTTACATCATTCCCAACTATCTTATACATTGTACACATACCAGGCACTGTACTTGTATTTATTGAATGAGTGCCAGAACATTAAATATAAGTACCAGTTACACCCAGAAAAATTAAAGTAAGCATCCAATAGGGATACCTGCATACACATGCTTATTGTAGCACAATTCACAATAACCAACATATGGAACTAGCCTAGGCACCCATCAACAAATTGATGGAGAAAGAAGACATGCTACATATGTACAATGGATTGCTATTCAGCTGTAAAGAATAAAATTATGTAATTTCAGGAATTAATACAACTGGCGATTATTATGTTAAGTGAAATCAGCTAGATTAAAAAAGACAATTATTGCATATTCTCCCTAATATGTGAAATCTTAAAAAGATGATGTAAATGTAGAAGGAAGACAATTATTAGACAAGAAGAAAAGGAGGAAGGGGGAAGGGGCATAAGGGTAATAGGAGTGAAGGATATGTCCTAAATGTACACATTGAAATGTAATATTTCAATAAAATATTTTCAATACGATATTCAATATTTTATTGAAATACTGTGTTTCAATGTGTGTATTTAGATCAAAATATCGGTCACACAATATCAAAATACACAATATTAAAATCCACATCGAAGCACTAATAAAATCATATTTAAAAGAAGCACCAAATACAAAAATAGTTTTTAAAAATTATATTAAAACATTTCCCACAAACTGTCTTCAGAGTTTTGGGACACAAATGGGACAGCATTCTAAATTTAATAGGCTTATAACCACTATAGATCTTTCTTGCAACAAAATGTTTCCATTACTCTGATAGTAATATATCTTTATCAGTGTGAAATCTAAGTGGACAAATATGTTTTCATGTTATTCCCATGATGTGCCAAGGTACAGACACCACGGGAATTCATCCAGCATTGATTATTATATAAGTGTAATAAATAACTAGATTGAAGTGGATTTTCAATGAATTGGCTAGTTCTTTTTAGACAGCAGTTTTAAAATCACATTTAACCTTTCTAAATCTGTTTTATTTGGAGCAGAGGGTAGACTGAGTCCATCTCTTCATACAAATGTAAACGTTCCTAATTTCTTTATTACTTGCACACTATGTTCTGCTCACATTCACTGTACGTGCTGTAGGGAGTCCATAATTGACCCTTGATCAGAACTGCTCTGTTCATTTTCCCTTTTAGTCAATCAAGGTTTACATCAAAGCTTTTAAAGGTAATTGAAGACCATAAATGTCTGTTTACCTAATTTCTTGAAAATCTCATCTATCTTTGGCTGTTATCTGGCAAACCTTTAATTATAGGTGTTAATTTAATTGTATGTATTAATAGCTTGCCAGGAGCATACCCAGCAGTCTTAGGAAGATCCTTTATCTTTCCAAAACATAGATATGAGAAGCAGTAAAAATCCATGTCCTGAAAGTAACTCATTGTAAAAATGAATTTTCCCTTTCCAAATATTTGGGGAAGTAGTTTTAATGAAACACTAGTTGTGAACATGAAGATGTTTTATGAACGTGAAAACATACAGTTCCCCGGACCAAGTCTGCCAAAAATGCCCATGTCCTTCAGGATACACCTCATATACAACAATTGACTGTGCATTCTGTTTGATTCACTAACATCCTGAAAATGTTAAGATATTTTGAACATTAGAACTTGCTATCGCGATTTAATTTCCCAATACTATTTTCAAATATTTGCATTAGCACTTTGAAAAGCAGGACTATGAAATCTGGAGTGTTGTTAGGGGAGATGTAAGTAATTTGGGAGACTAAACTGTATGTCTAAATATCTCCTTGACAAGGGTAGAGTAATCTGTCTACAAAGGACTAATACCTGCCACTAATTCACACTGATATGAATTGTCTAGGTATCCAGAAATTAAAATGTATAAAATTAGACTTGTTGAAAATGAAGTGCCAGTGAGTTGCTGGTACCTGTTAGAAGTAATGATGGGAAAATGAGGCCTGTGTTATCGCAGAAACATAATATACACATTGGAAAAGATGCAATGTTCGGATAATAAAACTAAGGTTTTATATTGCATCCACATTTATTCAGTAGTGTGAGCCTAGGTTGCTAATAAGTTAGAGGATAATACATGAATATCACTTTCTTTAAAATTGCACCATCCTTATTTAGCATTGTTGCCCACCACATACTTCTCGGTTGCACCTACGACTCCAAGGTACTTGAAAATGTATTCATTTGGGTTATTAACTGTCCCAGGCATTAGGAAAATCACCCAGGGCATTTGGGGTTGCAACTAACTGAAAGTCAGTTTGGATTAAGTAGAGATAGAAAGGAATTAATGGGAGAATACTGAGAGAAACTTGTGACTCAAAGGAAGAGCGGATCAGCTGGCAGGAGGGCAGCCCTCCAAGAGGTGTCCCAAACACAACAGCACATCCGCACCATGCACAGTTCCCAGCAACTGAGGAGGGACCGTTAAATCCACTGCGAAGCGAGAAGCTGCTGAGAACGCTCGACTCCCCTTCACACCCTGAAGCCTCTGCTTACTGGCAACACTTTCCTTTGTTATCTCCGATTTTGGAGCAGCAGAAACTAAACATATACCTAAGTTTAAGAGAAACAATCTTACTTATTTTAGATGTTTAGAGAAACAATCTTACCTATTTTCTTCCCCACCTCTTAGAAGAAATTTGGTCTGAATTAGCGCAAATTTTGAGAACACGTAAATAAATGTAATAGGACAATTGATAATTCTGTTTATGCTCCAAATATGCTACTTATGCTTCCTTTCATAATTTTACTCCAAATAAATATTTTTCTCTTCCATATGTTTTAGTTAGCTTCCTTCCTCAAACAGTACACACGTTCTCGGGTATGTAATAAACTGTATATTATACACATACATATTCAGCATTTCTATCTCATAGTATCTTTGCATATTCTCATGTGGGGTCTGTGAGTAAACCTTTAATGTGCCAGTTGATGGTATCACAAAGCAATCCTCTGAGGGAAAATGTCAGGTTTTGTTTCTCTGGACTTCTCCCTCTCTTTCTCTTGTTCCTTTAAATGATGACAAGGTATACTGGGGAGGTAGCAAGGGTTTTAACTAGATGTTCACTGGTCCCGGTTGGAGCCCTACAGTCAGGTCTGTTTATAGGATTTGTGACTAGCAAAGTGGCTAGACTCACTTAGACACACAGAGCATCACACACGTACCCACAGGCTTTGCAAGTCCACAGTCCACGGCACTTACCCCTGTAAAGGCTGCTCACATTCGATGGAATCCTTAGCCCTGTCCCAGGTCTTATTAAACCCCTGGCTCTTAACTGTCTTATACCTCTGCATCTCCCCATCTTCCTCCAGACCATCATTCTTTTGTCTTTCTGAGATGCTGGACAGCAGTGGCTAACTGGGGGAGGTATGTCATTCATCTCTCTTAACACCCCGAAGTCTCAGCTTCTCCATAATTTTTGACATATTTTAAGCCCTCCCTCTACTCAGAATGGGGGCTCTGGGAGCCTGACCTTCCCTTATTTTTAGATTTTTTTTCTCCCTGAACAATTCTTAGGGATGGACAGGATGAGCTTCCACTTCCTCTTTGATATCATTAGTTCTTTCTACACTACAGAAAAAGAAAAAAAAAAAAACCTCCGTAATGCAAACTTACTACTGAAAGGCAATATGTTTTAGATTAATAAACATTAATTCTTGTAGAATTATCCTTATTTGAATAATCTAAACTATCATCTTATCTCAGGCACATGCTCTCGGCTATTGCCATCTTAAACTTTGTCTTTCTATAGATTGTTTCTCTTCTTGAAACATAACCCGCTTGTGTTAGTCAGCTTTACCTGTCCTGAGACACAATACGCAACACTCACAACTTAAAAGCAGAGAGGTTTGATTTATCTCATGGTTTTAGAGGATTCAGAGTTCCCTCTGAATCCCCCTGTTCCTTCAGAGTTCCCCCTGTTCCTTCAGAGTTCCCCCTGAATGAACATCCTCCAGATACCTTTCCTGATTTATCATCCTCATGGTTTAGAGGATTCCGCCCATGGTTAGATGGTTCTGATGCAGGAACATCATGGCAGAAAGACAAAGCTATTTGGTTCCTGTCGCTCAGAAAGCAGAGCAGGAGGACAGTACCAGAGAGGAGAGGCACAGGACCAGATGTAATACCCAAGATCTTGCCTCCATAACCCAATGAGACACACCTAGAATGCGCTTTTCTAGCCCCACAGGCAGCTTCCAAGCCAACCAAGTTGACAATTAAGCTGAACTGGCACACTGTTCTACTCCAACACTTCCATAACTCTTCCTTGTCCTCAGAGTTACCCCTGAATGAACATCCTCCATACCTTTCCTGATTTATCAAGAGAAGAATAGACCACTCAACAACTCCTTCCAAAACATTCAGAACATCACCCTCAGTGTGCTGGGCTGCTGTCTATATCCATGCTGAGCAGAAGAAATACAAGGCAAGCCACAAATCCAAGTTGCACATGTACTTCTACTTTTTTAGTGGACACATTTTTAAAAATTAAAAGGAAATAGACGAAATTCATTTAACAATATACTTATTTCATCTAACACATTGGATGTTATTTCACCATGTAATAAAAAAAAATCACTAATAAGATTTTTTGCTATAAATTTTTGAAATATGCCTTGTATTTACATACATAACACATATTGACTCACCTGTGTTTGGTAGCTACCGTTCTGGACAGTTTGTCTCTGTTTGGTAGCCTCTATGTAAGCTCAACTACTACCAGTAGGTATGCAAAAAATTTTACAAAATAACTGTTAAGAAAAATTCCTTTAACAAAGAGATACAACTCTGGATGAGTATTTTTGGGGGGTGGTTCTGGGAATCAAACTCAGGGCTTTGTGCTCGCTAGGCAAGTGCTATACCACGGAGCTAAATCCTCAATCCCTGGATGACTATTAAATATGTTTTAGAGTATTAACTTCAGTAAAGAAAACTGACTGTTGTGTAAGTCCTCCATTTAAAAAAGTGAGAGAAATTCAGAAGAAAAATGGCAAAGAAGAAAATGAAGCTAATATGGGTATCTATGTTACTCAAGAAATGTTACTAAAATTGTTCAAAACACTTGAAGGGGTGATCTGCTCAAAGGGATGGGAGACTGCATTGATTTTCTTTTCTTCATCACTCTGTTATGGCATGAAAGGGAGAAAATTTAGTTATGTGGCTGGGGAAAATATATTCAGCAAATGAGACATCTTGCTGAAACTACAGAAGACTATTTTCCAAATAGACGGTAGCTCAGGTATGAGGGAAGCTCCTAATTACAGACCTACTGCCAGAGGGAAGAGACTGGAGCTAACAAGAGTCTTTGAACACATGGGATTTTTCAAGAAGCATCAAGGTTTCTAAATTTGAAGGTCGTTTAGACTACCTTTTGGCCAAGTTGCAAGAGTGAAACTCTTTGAACCTCTGAACTCAGGGCTAAAACTGCTTCTGACTTTGAAATAGCTGCATTTAGTTAAAGGTTAAATATGAATGGAAGAGTGAGCAGATGTGATACAGGAGAAGGGAGTTCATATCTTGTTTTTTATTCTGTTGATATAATTTAATATTGTTAATTTCTATATTTTAGATAATATTTAAAAATACTTATGGTGTAGATAATATTTAAAAATACTTATGGTGCAGTTTAAGTAATTTTTCTTTCCCCAAATTTATGCAGCAATTCAAATCCCAATGTCATTTGGTAGTGGTATTGAGAGCCTAGGAACTTAATTCAACCATGGTGTTTAGAGGTGAGGCCTGTGGGAAATGACTAAGACTAGACAAGACCATTGGGTGAAGCCCCCATGACTGGACCTAGTGATTTTATACAAGGAACAAAGACACAGAGATACACACACATTCCCACCATGATGTGCTGCAGCCAGTGGGTACCCTCACAAGAGCTTGTTCCATGCTGTTTGTACTTTTAGTCTGCAAAAACTGAGCTAAATAAATCTCTTTATAAAGTAGCCTGTCTCAGGTGCTTTGTTATAGTAATGCAAGGTCATACAAATAAAGTTATATTTTTATATATATAAAGCAAAAATAAACAGCATAAAGTAGTTTTTCCTAGATTTTGAGTCTTCTGTTGGAAATTGTTGGTGCAAATGAGAAAAGTGTCGGGGCTGGGGATTTAGCTCAGTGATTAGAGTGCTCGTCTTGTAAGCACAAGGGCCTGAGTTCAATCCCTGGCACCACCAAAAAAAAAAAAAAAAAAAAAAAAAAAAAAAAAAAAAAAAAAAAAAAAAAAAAAAAAAAAAAAAAAAAAAAAAAAAAAAAAAAAAAAAAAAAAAGGAGAAAAGTGTCATCCACAGTGAAATACCTTACCACCTTCAACTACTGCTTTGCTCTGGCTCCTCACAAGAGTTTGAGAGAAGCCTTAACAAAGTCAATCCAGTTCACTTGTGACATCCAAGATATTCCCCTAGTAAGTGCCCTGGTGATTTTAGTAAAAATGTTTGATTTGCTTTGTTCACAAAATGGCAACATTTATTCAATTCAATGGAAGGAAAATCAGGCCTTTGAGTATTCTATTTTCATAGACAGCTTGATTAGGGTGCCTTTATGTTCAAAATGCAACAAACTCCTTATCTATTTATTTTAAGCATTCAACTTAGTCATTGAAGGAAAAAATGGGAATGGGAATGACTTTGTAATTGAAATCTGCAATCTAAAATTTCACTCTAGCAAAATGTTTGCCTTCACTACTAACAAGAAGAAAAAAGGACTGATTTAAATTCTACCACAGATTTCTTATGGTTCCCATTATCCTCGTTGTCATCGTCCCCATTAGCACAGATAATTGAGAAGTATGTGTACCTCACCATTAAATGATGAAACCTCATTCTTTCCCTCCCACCCAGCACAAATTGCTGTTCATCTTTAGTTAGTAAAGAGCTATTTACAAAAGTGATTTACATGCTTACGCACAAAGCTCTGTGCTGTATATAATGGTGACATCCTTTTAAAAATGTTTTTTTAAAAACTAGTGATATGGAAACTGGTCTCAGTAATAAGATCTCTCCTGAGTAAGAAGGTTAATTGTTTAAGGGAGACGCTCCCTCAGAAATATGTCAGAGCCTTTGTTCCATAAAGCACAATTGCATAGAAATGCAGGATAACACAGAATTTGCAAAGAAAAAAAACGTATTTGTGTCTAAACAGGGTCAAAGACAGAAAAGGGTAAAGAGGCAGCTAATTAGGATGTGCTTGTCTTGCTGTTTCATAATTTTGTCCATCATCTGCCCTAAAAGCTGCCAGCCTTAGTAATCTTGTCACTCTGTACAAGACACGCACTGAAAGTGAGATTTTGTACAAAGATCAAGAACTGTCCTCAAACATCATCGCAAAAGAGCTATGCCACAAGGTAAGCTCTGAAGACAACAGGTCCCACACAACCCTCTGGAGTCCAGTGAGCTAGAATCTCGCCCGGCTCACCTGCTCTGTTCGGAATCACGTCCTCAGGACTCTCCTGCATGTGACGAGGCACTAGAATCTGTCTCAAGACTGCTGGTGAAAGGAAATTAGTGCTCACCAAATGCTCTGGCCAACAGTACAGGATGTAGAAACTTTTTCTTCCTCCTTAAGTGACTGATCTTTTCAGGGTCCTCCGCCTTATTCTCAGGATTTTCCACCATCTCAATAGCCTTCCAAGTCTCACCTTCCCATCTTCAAAACAGTTCCCCAAGTTGTCCTCACTCCATTCCATAATGCTTTACTCAGTTAAGTAGATCAGAATTTACAACCACAAAAGCATCCTTCCCTGTCTACCAGCAAGACTCCAGAGTAAAACCCCGCCTTGGAATGAAGGGGGATGGTGCCCCACCCCCACCCCCACCCCACCACCTCCACCCAGCCCCCAAGCACCCCCCACAGCCTGATTAGGCCTTTCACACAAGAGAAGCTAGGAAGAAGGCAGCAGACAGCATCTGGGTAAGGGTCAAGACATTTTCTTTCTCTCCTTCTTCCAGTTATAGCCCACAGACGCCTAGGGAAAGGAGATCCTGAAGATGGGGAGCAGAAAAGCACAGCTTCCCTCTAACCAAGTTTAAATAGTTTTTCAGACAGTTAGATAATTCAATATTTTAACTCTTCTAGGAAGATTACTCTACCATAAGAGTTCTTGTCCAGAAAACCGGATTCCTTAAGAGAAATTTCCTGTGAATTAATTCATTGAGTTTTTAGAAAGTGCTTGTGTAGACTTTAAGAGATAATTCTCCCATTCAGATGTTGTGCTAGTTTTAACCTGTCAGGTTATAAATATCCAAGTGAGCTCCTCTCTATTTTTAAATGGAATTATTTTCAATCAGTTGCCCTAAAAATATAGCCAGGATACAAAGCCAGCAAACCTAGTAAATTCTTCCAGTTGCAGTTTTTCAGATAACTCATCTCTCTAGCTTATGCATTCACTGGCAATGTGAAATAATATTAAATCCATGCAATCGCTATAACCAATGGAGGATAATTAATTAGATTCATTTACTTATTCACTCAGTACCATATGAAACACCCTTGTAAAAAATACTAATTACCTTTGTACTGGATGCGAAGGGCAAATGGTAAAGGTGTAGGGAAAAGTCACTCCCACATAAATCCAAACCCTTTGCTCTAAGACTGTCCTGCTCAGAACACAGTCCTAGACCTGCATGCTAGAATTTGAGAACCATTTCTTTAAGATTTCCTTTACTAAAAATTCCTACTCAATTTCTCTTAAAAACTTTATGTCCAGATGATAAATATACCTTACGCATTTATCAAAACTGAACAATGTAACAGTTAAAATATTTCTCTGACCTCTAGGTAGAATGAATACCATACCTTCCTCGGGGAACCCTGACAGCTAATTCCTGCCGCCTTTCAGGCCATCTTTCCAGGAAGCAGTGATCTGGCCCCCTGCTTTCTCTTACCACCCCTGCTTTTCCCCCTCTTTGGCAATTATTTCACTTTCTGGCAACTTCTCTGTGAGAGGACAAACTGTATTGTTGTCCAAAGGGGGTGCTGTCTGCTGTAGTTCTTAACATCTTATACATGTTCGACATGGAGTTAAGTAAACGACACCACACAAGTACACAAGCAGGCAGACTTTGTTATGAGATTTCTCCTTCAGGTACAATCTCTGTTCTATAGACAGCTTTTAGGAACATTAGGGTAAAAGGAAATAAAGTCTTGACTTGAAGCATCTTAATCTGTTGGGTTTTTTTCTGTATCAGTTAGCTATTTTGTTGCATGTTTTTTATGTGGTCAGCATTCAAAGATACATTTATTTGAGTGTAATATTTGATCCTGAAGAAGTCAGGATTTTCTTGTGAATCTTCAACAATAATTTAAACCAAGACACAGTTCAATTTCATCAACGTCAAAAAGGCAGTGAAAGCTGTAGATGTATGATTTAAAAAAAAAAAAAGAACACTAAACTTGGATCTTGAAATACTGATTTCAGCCATTTTTCTAGAAAATATTAATAATCTATTTTATTACTTCAGGAAAGCCAATTCACCTCAATTATTTCATCTGCAAGATGGAATTTAATAAGGTTAGTGAAAGAATCAAAGTAAATGAAGACTAAGAAATTGCTTTGCACATTTGAAAGCATAATATAAGCACAAAGCAATATAATTTGCTACCATTTTGAAAACAGTCAGTTTGGCCAGCCAAGTCTTAATTAGCTTTATCAGGAGAAGTGGAGAGTCCACTTTATCTGTAGAAGGAGATGGCCACCCCTTCTCTGTGATGCAAGATTATATCTAGTAAAATGTGCCTGTGGTCTATTCGTGCAGAACACCTAAAACCTTCCTTGACTAATCTACCTGGTCTTCCCCAAAATCACATTTTTCCCAAACTTCCAGGCATTAATATCATTTAAACTCTTCTAACAGTCTTTGATTAGTAACCATAAACCCCTGCTGGGTTCTTAATGAGAATTTCAAACTAAACTAAATAAATGAATTTTCTATATACTCCAAATATTTTTAAAAAAAATTAAATAGCATAAGTAAAATTGTGAATATAAGACATACAGAAACTAGAAAATAATCTGGAGATAAACAGTTTAATAATATTTTAGGTCAAGAAATGACTAGACTCACTTCTCTTTTACTGCCTAAATTTTATTCTGATTTCAGGTTCAGTATAAGCTCTGTTTCTGTTATAAAGGTTTCTTCAACTCTGCCGCACCATCACAGCATTTCTTCCTTGTCCTCAGTTAATGTTTTCTGGCAGAGACTGATAATGCTTTCCCCTAGTGATATACAAACCTGCATCTCCACAGCCTCCACGGAGTTACGTTAGGATCAAGACTAGCTCTGGCCAATTAACTTGAGAGGAAGTGATGTGTTGGACTCTACAGCTGCTACACTTCCTTCGCTTCTCTGCTTCCTTCAGCGGCTCCTCTGGAAGCCTTAGACAGAATTTCCTCAAAATGTGGAAGCAGGCTAGATGCCAGAAATCTTCATGAAGAAGAGACAGGGGCCCTGAAAACTACCCCAACAGGCACTGACTTACGCACGGGTGGGAAATATACTTATGCATGGGTGGGAAATGTCTAACACCATTAAATTTAGGGTTGTCTTTATTGTTGCAATATACCCTTGCTGTCCTCATTAATAGAAGTATACAATAATGGGCACTGAGACAATTTGCGCTGAATTATATGGTATTCTGCAGAGTACTCATTTTCAAAAATTTAACCAACATGGACAGCTCAGTATCTCTCTTCATGGATCTATAGTCTGACAAAGGAAACAGGTTATACATAAGTGGACTGGTCACAAAGTGCTCTCCATACCCACAGGTGTATATAGGCAATAAGGAAAGACATGAAATGAAAAGACATTTAATTTTTTCTATAATAGTGAAGAGGAGAGATTCCAGAAAAAAAAGTCATAGTGCTAAGTATTCATTCCTAAGATAAAATATGGGGCGCATTTGCTTAGTGCCAAGCACTGAGCTATTTGCTATACATTGAGAACTAGAGTTTATCAGAAGGAAAAAAAGACAATGTAAGCACCAGAAGTAACATCACAAAACATGGAGATGAGAAATAAGCATGTAGAATCTATACACAACATTGCAGGTGTAAAATGCAATAGTGAAAGGAAATTAATATGGAGATGTGACCTCTACAAAAACGATCTTACAAGGCACAGTAAAGAATTTTAATTTTAAGCATTGACAATGGAAAAAAAGCAGGAGACATATCAGATCTCTGTCTTGAAAAGGCCACAGTTTTGTCATTTTTGTTTAAGAGAAGGGATGATCATAAGACAAGAGATCTTAACCAAGAGGCTATTCTGAAAGAAGCAGTGAGGGATTGCGAGATGCCATAATGTGCTGGTAAATATTTAACAGCTGTCCAAACTAGAAACCTACTGCGAGAGCTAGTCAAGGAACAAAAGTTTAAATGAAGGGGTTTATAAAGGTTTTGAGAAAAGGGGACAACAGAAACACCCAGAAAGTACAGTGTATAAAACTTGGTGATCCGCTAGGTGTGTGGGGTAAGAAGGGTAGGAAGGATTCTGCATGTTCCTCACTTAGAGATTGAAATGTGGATGCCACCCAACAGGAATGGTGGCTAAGAAAGAGGAGGAGATTTGGTGAGGATGTCCAAAAGTTTACCTTTGAATCTGTTGAACTTAATGTTTTCATAAATTCTCAAATGGTGACTTCAGGAATCTAAAATTCTGAAAAGGCTTACTAATAAATTCCTTTTAATAACAAGTACATCTTTCCAACACTTCTTTTTACCACTATTTTAGAAAATCTGTAAATTGATTATCAAGTTACAGAGATAAAATTGATTAAAAGGTCCTAAATGTCTCTTCATTCTTCTATTCTTCAATTCTAATCCTACCTTTGGAGAAGACTAAAGGAACCTTCCCATATTTGTCTTCTTCACATATTACCAGAACCAGTTTTAGCGATAATAGTTTCCCAGGTAGCTGTTCAAACCAGAAAGTGGGGCAGTAGAGATCCAAGAGGATTTTTTTTAAAGTATGCTTATTATAGCCCACCAGGGATATTATCTGGAATGGCAACAAAAAGTCTTTAGAGAGCAGAGAAATGTTCATTGCTTACTTTATAAATCTCTCCAAAGTGCCTGAAGGCTAATTCTATTCTCACCTAGAGTTCAAAGTCTGACTACCAGACAGTGTGGTTTGAAGTAGAAAAGTAGGATGGAACAATTTCTCCACTTTGAAGTCCAGAGAAAGGATCATTTCAGGGGCTTGGAGCACACATATGGAAACTTCTTTCTTTCCCAACCCCACTGCCATCAAAGGATGAGGCTGAACAGAACTTTTAAAACCTTACAAGAAAATTAATTTGCTTCCTCTTAAATTATAATTCATTTCCCATCATGGATGGTCCATTTTCATTGCTGTAAAATATATTTGTGTTATAAAAAATGAGTATAAAATATCGTTATTACATATATCTAAAGAGGCTGAAATATTTTTGCAGTTGTTTTGTTTCCAAAGAAAAATAAATATGTATATTCAGAGCTCTAGAGATCCAAGAACTTACAAGTTATAGGTTGCAGTATTACAAAAGACCACAATAACAGTATCACTTTACTGTTGAACTTTCCCCGAGCCTGCAATGCGTTTATCATGAGCTTCTCACCATTATGTTGCACAAGGTAGATAAAGAAATCTGCTCATTTCTCCTCTCGCATTCTCCAGCCATCTCTTTAAAGGCAGCTACTTTTATTAAAATTGCACATCTTGATAATTAAGGGTTATAAGTTGACTCTGAAGTAATTCATAGAGTTCTAGAAACCGCAACCAAGCTAGATTTTCAAAAGAATAAAAATTTATTTAATTATTGGGCCTAGTGGTTGTAATGAAAATTGTTTGATGGCTGGAGTTTGTAGTTTCTTGAATCCCTGATACCTTGCACATACATGGCACTCATTCTTTCTCTTAAAGAGATTCGCTATTGCCACTCAAAACATGACCGTGCATTCTTAATTAGCCAATTCTGCACCCTCATGTGTTCACTGCCTATTATTTCGAAGAGAAAAACAAAAGAAAAATCAGGAAAATTACTTCTGGTTTAGCACTTATGGTTCCCAGAGCCAGAAAATAAAGACGGGCATTAACTGAGTTGATGGGTGAGCTAGAAGAAATGCGAAGCCAAGAGAGCTGTGAGATCAAGTGGCCATTAGCGCAAAACTTCAAAAGGAGAACACAACTTTTAAGCAGTGTGTGAGTGAGTTGTAAGTCTCTTGTGATACGTGTCTCCAGAAAGCACACTGATCTCAGCATGACTGACATTTATGAGACTGACCTTAAGGTAGGTGTGAGGCGGGTGTTTTTTTGTTGCTTGCTTGCTGTTTTCATGACTTAAAGAAAAGTAGCTGGAGGTGTCAGTTGCTGCACTGCTGATCTTCTCCAGGCCAGCAGGAACGGAGCACTAAACTAGAATTCCTACCTGCCTCCGACAGATTACTAAACTAGCCGACCGCCCTCCGAATGCTGGTGCTTTAGGGTGTAACTTACTCATTTGCTGCGTCTTCCACATTCCTCCCCAGATCTGCCACTTTTCTCATCAGGGCTACTGCCAGAATGTTAGCATCAGATCTGCTTAATGTCACTCTCCTGAAAATGGACCACAGTAAACATATTGGGCAGTCTACAAGAAGCGCCGGAGATGAACAATTTAGCCTTAATATCTGTCAGTGAGAGTCGGGACCATCTGGACAAGGCAGTTAATGATCAGCATTAGAGCAGCATGCATCGCTAGGCTTCGCTGTATTCTCGGGGCCTCAGTTTAACAAATGTCGACAAACCAAGGGGTGATTTGAGCAACGCGGTAAAAGATCCCTTGAGGACTCGAAAGAATGAGATGAGATTGAGACTCACCTAGCTGTAACTAAAATATCTACACACACTGTCACTGTCCAACAACAACCACAGTCCAGTTGAAGGCAATCAGGGAAGAGAATCAGGTAACTGCTCTGGAAATTTAAAAACCTGCCTCCCCCAACAAAAGAGAGCTTTTTTGCCTGAGATACTCAGATATCAGAAATCTGCTCTTGACCATACAGAACTGATAAATTCTAAATGGCTCCTGTGGAGTAGGCAGGCAAAAGGAAGCCCTGTTTATTCATTAGCATCAGCTCGTAGATCAGCTCTAGGAAGGAAAGTGCAGGCAAGACAGAAGCTTTTATCCAGCCAGAGTTGAAAGATTAAGATTCATTGCAAATTGACCTAGAGGTCAAAGGGAAGTGCCCCCTAGTCATGAAAATCCATTTCTAAAAAATGCATTTAATGCTTCTAAAAACGAATGTTACTACGGTGTTCAGCGATAGGTCATTTTATTTAGTATGTTGCAACTGTGCTTCAAAAGCATTATCCTTTCAGCTTTTCAGACTGACGAACTGCAGAATACAGAAAATGAGTCTCTGTTTATTCTGAAATACAGAGATCATCTTGTCACTGGTAATGAAAACACATGGGTTTAATAGTTGAAGGGTTTTGTGTGTTTTTTTCTTTGCGATTTTAGTATCAGAATCATTAGTCTAACCAACAACTACAGTGGAAATGCAGTTTTATATATATAGTCAAGACCCCAGTGACTTCATATTAGGCAAGTATGCTTGGGCTTGCGCTGAGATCTCAACTCCTGTATCTATATATTTAACACAGTGCTGTCCTGATCCATTCTAGGGACATTTGCACAAACTGAAGAGCCACATGTCATCTGCATGCATCAAGGATAGAAAACGCATTGCTTGCCTGCTGTCACCGCCCCCATAGTGGATCCATGGCAAATTTTATTAATTGACTGTAGTCCTCTTTTCCAATGAGCTGTGACAGCTTCACAATTCCTAATCCAGCCCATCATTGTTTTAGGAAATAAGTACACCTTGTTTGACGGCTTTTATAGTATCTTTCTGAGACACAGTTTAAATTCTGGGGAAAATATTTTGAGTAGGAACACAGACAGGACAGAAGGAAGAAGAGAATGAGGAATGAGAGGAAAATAGAGGAAGGAAGGAAGAAGGAAAGGAAAGGAGGAATTATTTAGTGCTCATGTATGCAATGTATACTTTACATACATTACCTTATTTAGCTCTCACAACAACCTTTATGTTCTCAATATACTAACAGTTCATTTGCCATGAACCAATAACAACTCAAAGTCTCCACCCCTCAGTCCATATACGCATACATCTAAGCCCCAGCCCATAGAGTCATGTGTTATAATATAAATTAGTTTTACTATTATATAAAGAGTAGAAGAGATGCTTGGAAAAATGACTTCTAAAAGCACACCATGTTCTCTGTCAGTAATGCCAAATATAAAAAAAAAAAAAAAATGCCCAAAAAGGGAAAACTTTAGAGAAAGGGCATGTCGGTTTTATTCAACAAAGATGGGATGAGCCACACCATCCGGGTGCCTGCGAGGACACGGCTATCCTCAGTCCATGTGCCAAGAGTGCAGCACTTGAGATGTGGAGGCAGCATGAACGATGCCCCATCAACGCATCTCCTCATGAGTCTCCCGCCTTTCACTCTGCAGACCCTCAAACTCTGTTCTCGGCTCCCGGCTGCCCTTGAGCACACACACACTCCTCGCCAACAATGTACCCTGAGCCCTGCTCAAGCGATGAACAGTGCTGCTGAAATGTCACCAGTGGGAGAAGCTGCAGTTTGATGACAGCGCTGACATCTGAAAACACTTCTTGAAGACACCAGGGAGGCTGAACTCTTCTCCATTTCCTATAGGAATCAACAATATCCAACTTTTCTTTTAAATTTCCTACATTGTCGTCATCTAAAGTCAGTGATAGTCACAGAACTGATGCTTTTTGTAGCAGGTGTTTGCAAATCTTTAGCAGTGAATTACTTTCGCAAGGGAGGAACCAGGACTCCTAGAGGTAAGAGAAGTTACTCTGTGCCATATGGTTAGTGGGAGCAGCTTGGCATTTAAACCCAGATCTACCCATCTTCTAAAGCCATTCATTTTTACTTACATGATGGTGGCAACTAGACATCTGTGGACTTACGAATACACACTGTCAATTTAAAGTTTTTGTGCATGCTCTCCACCGATTGGGTTTATTGTGCATAAATCTGCTCCTGGCCAATTCCATCGAATCTTGCGTTCAGTGGTTCTGCCTCACTGAAGCTTCAAGCATAGCTTTAGTATCATAACCATCTCCTGCTCTTTCAAATACTAATATAGCACATTTATAGTACCTTATAACTTAAGAACTACACACCTTGACCCTTAATGATTGAGAGGGAATGAAACATCCTGTGCAGTCAGAGATACGGAAAAACTCAAGACTCGAACCTGAACTTGTGAAGACAATTCCAGACTGTCTTCTATTATGCTATAAGCTAGAATTTGACTGTGTCAGGAAAGACAGACAGTCGCATAGAATGACAGTTGAAAGGGCAAAACCAGGAGTGAGTTATTGATGCGGTAGCATTTGAACAGTCTTAAAAGATTGATAACATTTTACCTTATAGATATAGGTGTAAAAGAATATCAAGCAAAAATGAGGACAGCCAAAATGTATTGACAGAAAACGGTATATTCGTAACAGGACTAATAAGTTCTATGAGTCTAGAGCATACTGTGTGTGATAATGTTGGGTGGAAATTTAATAAAATAAAATACCTTAGTGACAGATTTTGAAGGGACACAAAATTCATGTGAAGAAATTTGTATATTTTTCATTTATAAAAGATTCTAAATGGAAGCTATAGGGAAGAGCCTTGTGTTTGGGGAAGATAAGTTTCACTTGAGGCTGTGCAAGGACTGTGTTGAAAATAGGAGGTGCTCACAGTGTTCATCAGGTAAGAAATTAGTGAGATGAACCAGAGGCCCTGTGGGAGTGGAGACAAAGGGAGGATGGAAGGCAGGTGGAAAGCAAAGGGCTCATGAATGGCCTTAAGGTTCCATGTTTGAGCATCAGGGCAAATGAGGAGGTAATTAGCTGAAATGGGAGATTTAACCAATGTAAAATGTATCAACTTGTCTTTGATCTCAACCGAATTTAGGTGCTTTCATGCCAGTAAGTTGTTGGAATGTGGATGTGAATCCTATAGGATCAAATAAGAATAAATAAATTCTGGAATCATTACTTGGGTGTTACACATAGGCAACAAGGTACAGTGTATTTGGCTCTAAAATGACACACAAAGAAGTTTTAGAAAATCTAGTTGAAAACAGTGGAATTGTGAAGGGCTTTGTTGGCTTAAAGAGCCTGGATTTTCACGATCAGAACCCACTGAGTACAGTACATAGTCATGAAGGATAGAGGCCACACCAGTAGTAAGAGCTGGGAAAAGGCAGGTTGGAGGCTATGCGTGAGCATGCATGTTAAACACGAGTGCAGACGGTGCATGGCTGCTGGCCCCCTGCACAGCCTGTGAATTCTCCTTTTCAGTTATAATAACAGCACTCAGCCGTGTGGCACGTTTTCATTCTTGGAAAGAAGTTTATTTCCAAAATTAGGTTTGTCTTCTAAAAGATTTTTGAGTCCTACGAGATAATTAGGAAGCAGTGCCTCAAAACAGAATCTGATGTAACCCATTTTGTTTTCACTTTCAAGGGGGGATATATTTCAGAGCTTGTCATACTCTGAAGCTACGAGGCAGGCCAAAAAACAATTTTTTAAATTTCAGGGTAGAGACCATGACTGCTGGAACATTTATTTCCTATGGCACCTAGCTCAAAACTATTTATAAATAAATTAAGGACAAATTAAGTCTTGATCATTTCAAAATTATACCTTATTGGCAGGGTCGGATGAGGGGTGGCGAACCTGATATACCAGGTTTTGACAGGAAAACTATACAGTTAAGGACTAGCTCTAACACAGGTTTTGTTGATACTGCAAAACTTCCAATTGCTATAACATTTTCCCCCTCTATTTGGAGCAAATGCTAAGTGAGAAGTGACAGGATGCTACGCCTTCAAGATAAGTCTGTGCCGGCTGGAGAAGAGTCTGCTATTACCACTACAACACACTTCACCAGCTGAGGCTGGCACAGGAGAGGAGCTGGCCCCACCTGGGAGTGAAGAGTGTTCTTCTTTAGCATCCCAGAAAAAGAAAAATACTTCAGTGGCCTGCCCCCAAATTTGATTAGAAACACACATTTCTAGTAGTACAAATCAGGACTTTTCTCAATCTTTGAAACACGATGTGCCCTTAAGTGTTACTGCTCCTAGGCTTGGACTCTCATCTCTTCTTTCTGCTCTTCACTTTCCTAAATCTTAGCCCTGTTTCTGAACTAACTCAGCCCCAACTCATCTGGAAATTCATTTGTTTCAACTTCTCCATCCAACCATTCTCTTCTCTCACTCACTTGAATTTCATCATTCAGCAAGTAGGAGGCCACCTAGCATTTGTGTGCTTTGAACTTCCTTTCTAACCAGTGGCATTTTGTCTCCCCAGTAAGGCTGAAGTTGCTTGAAGGAAATAATAGAATACTGTCTTATTTCATATGAGGCAAACAGCCCTGAGAGTACCAAGTACTTGATTTCTTAATCTCTTTCCTCAAAATACATCAATTCATATATAGCATTTGTTAAGTTTCCTAATTCACTGTCAATGTAAACATAAATTTTTCTCTTGGGCAATAGCTCATATAGGCACTTTTCCAAGAGAATATTTTCTCAAATCAGGTAAGAGAAGGAAACAAATCGATTCCTGATGGGCAGTGGAGGGAAGACTTTGTATAAACACAGCATATTATTGGAATCTGCATTTTAAACCTTACAACTGGGAATGTTTTAGGAAAGGTATTTCTTCTGGGCTTAGTAAGAAGTGAGACCAACTGCAAATAACATGTACAAAAAACTCTACAAGAACTCCAAGCTGATTTTTCAAAGAACATTGACTGTGTATGACAACAGCGTGTGGGGCAGTGAGTCCTTCTCCCAGTGATTAAAAGTATTTTGAACTTTATTATTAAAAGGCTTAGAAAATTCTAGGTCTATTGTATCTTCACAACTTCTTGGCATCTTGTCTCTGGCCAAGTCTAAAAACTGGTTGATTATAACATGGAGTATTATGTTCCCCTTAACAAAGAGAATACACAGGGCAGTTCAGTAGAGAAAAGGAGTAGAGATTTTTCTTTTTCTTTTTCTTTTTCTTTTTTTTCCCTATCCTCTCTTCCAGTTAACTTTTAACAGAAGATTTTTGTTTCCCTTGCTGTATTTTGGCCTCTGGCCCCACCTTGGGCCATGCAAGTGATGGCCCTGGAAAAAAATGGGGATGCTTTCTGTGCCTAATTTGAAGTGAGCCCTCCTGCCTACTCCTTCCTTCTCTCCAGCTCCGGTAGTGCCAGTTGGTGTCAGCCAGCTTCCCACTTCCCCACAGTACTCTTTAAATTTCATAGAAAGCAGGAAGAAAATACAAGAAGACCAGAATAAATCACAAAGCAAACGTAACATATGGGAGACCAGTCTAAAATCAATAACATTTCTAAGAAGTCACAATTATCCTGAGCAGGGTGGGGTGGGGGGTTGAAAAATAATCCAAAACAAAATTATGTTCACTAAAAGATGTGTCTGGTGTTTCAGAATCAAAAGCTGATAATTTCTCTTGTAGGTTTTCATTGTGAATTCAAATTCACTCCTTGATAATCCCAGGAGATAACTATAATAATTTCTTATTCTTACTATAACAAATCACCACAACCTTAGAAATTTAAACTACAAATTTATCACCTTAAAATTCTGGAGGCCAGAAGACTAAAATCAAGGCATTTGTAGGGCTGCCCGTGTGCCCCTTCATTCTGAAGTCTTCAGGGAGGAATTGGTTTTCTTTCTCAGCTTTTAGAACGCCACCTGCATTCCTTGTTCATCTTCTTTTTCTCTTACCGTATTTAAAGCACCTCGTTCCAACACCTGATTCCATAGTCACATTTCCTGCTTCCAATTTATAAGAACCCTTGGGACTAGGTTGTGCTACATCCACAGTCCAAGATAATCTCATCTCAAGATCTTTAACCACATCTGCAAAGATCTTTTGGCATATACGGTAGCATACGAATGAGGCCAAGAATTAGAACATGAACGTCTTTGATAGGTAACTATTCAAGCGACCATGGTAACCAAGCCTGTGACAACTGTATGTGTAGAGAGTTAATGTCACACAGAAGTAACTGAGATTTGATTACAATCGGCACTTGCAGTTGGTTCAGTTTGCTACATTAGAGTACCATGGACTAGATGGTTTATAAACAATGGAAATCTATTTCTCAGTTTCAGAGGCTGGAAGTGGGAGATCCAGACGCCAACATAGTTGAGTTCTGGTGAAGGCCCGAGACCGCCAGCTTGTCACTGTATCCTCACAGGGAAGAAAGAGGCTAAGTGTCCCTCTGAAAAGGGCACCACTCCTCCCTAACGACCTAACCACTTCAGGAGAACCCTGTCGCTAGTAGTGCCATATTGGGGTTTAGGATTTCAACACATGATTTGGGAGACACTTTAAATTGCAAGAAAATATGCAGCTCAAGTGCAGAAATTTCAAAAACATACTCTTTCTTCTAGACCCAACTATTTTTTTTCTTCTCTTCATTTGTCATTTGGGTACCAGGAAATAGGGTATAAAAATAAAAGTGCAATTTCCATCCAACAGTTTTGTACATGGGAAAAATCCCTTCATATAAACTAAACCAATTTTTTCTTAAATAAAGAAAAGAAAACTTTTTTAAAAGACTTTGATGAAACATCTCAGGCAGCAAAATGAAACCTAGTCTTTTTTACAGAATTGAATTCTCATATCTTTATGTTCCGGTTACTTCTTTTTCCAAAAACACTGTCCTAGTGGAGATATAAGCTCTGGAAACACTAAGAAAATTCCAGCAGATTAGCAAAGGTGATTTAGATGTATTATGTTGATTTAGATATCACCATGCTATGCAAGATTACTTCCACTGATCAGAGCAGCTAAGAAGACTCAGTATTAATCAGCTCATGTTTGCAGCTCTTCGGGGGACAGAAGGAGTAGATAGAAACTAAGAATTATAAAGAGAACAAAGGGAGCATTAGTCAGATAGGTAAGAATAAGTAAACATCATAAATTAGGTTAATAGCAGGACTCTACATCTTCCTTTCCCTCCTACCTTGAAAAAATCTTATACTGAAACTTAATACACTTCGTGTATATTCACACATAATCATTTAACACATTCTCTATTCAATATTAACTAAAATCAGTTTCCACAGTCTTTAAATAAAGCCCAGGATAAGGTCCAAATAAAGTCTTTAAATTTTAAACCTATTTAATCCTTGGTCTAATCCTTCTGAACTTGTTCTATTCATTTGAGAGTTGGTGGATGATAATAGAAATAAAATGAGAATAGGCAAGTGCTGAAAGACCAGGGCTGGGGAGCTAACTCTTTTGCAAACCACATCTATGACTTCAAACAAACCTCATGTCTCAATATACTTTACACTCTGAGATAAAAATAAACACTTAAATTAGTTACAAATCAGATGAGTTAGTAAGAAAATATATGTGCATCTTCCTACTATACAGTAAATATAATTTCTCCACTGGTAATAATTATGCTACCTATACTACAAAACCAATTGGAACATGGTAAGAAAAAAATAATTAACATTTAAAAAATATTCATGCTGAGGTCATGTAGGAAAATATAAGAGATGTCAATATTACTATGTTTAATAACATTTTTATATATACATGTGTGTATATATGTATATATGTCTGATAATGGAAATTGGCAAACTGAATTTACCAGTCCAAATAGGGCTATCACCTGTTTTTGTAAATAAAGTTTTATTGAAACACAGCCGTGCCCATTTATTTATATATAATTTACATATATTTACATATGTGTCTGAGGCTACAGTGAAAAACTTGAATAATTGTGACAGCGACTGTATGGCCCACAAAACCTAAAATATTTACTGTCTGTCCAAATAAAGAAAAAACTTCCTGAAGTCTATCTAAAAAATTAAAATGATGTAAGACCAATAATAAATTCTAAATCAAATAAAAGTAAATAAAGCAAAGTTTAACTGATTAATTTTCTCACTATTTATATTTCTTCACATGATTTAGAAAGAGGGATGTCTCATTAGCAAATAGTTTGTGATACATTTCCTTCAGTAAGTTTTATTTTCTAGAACAGTAGCAAATACACCATCACTTTTATTATTGTTAAATTAAGTAGGATAGACAACATTATGCAGCAGTAATAAACAATCTCCCAAGTCTTCATGACTTGTCACAATGGTTTATTTCTCATACGCAGTAAGTCAGCTGGGGGTTCCACATGATCTCCGTCAGCAACAAGCTGACAGAGATGCTTCCATGGAGTGGTGTCCGTAACTGTGACAGAGGAAAACAGAGCACACCAAAAAGCTCGATGTCTTTCGCTCCAAGAAATACAACACTTCCAATCACGTCATTGTTCAAAGCAAGTCACATGCTCGTATCTCATTTCAGGGTGGGTGGAGTAATTCTGCCATATGCCCAGGAGGAGGAGAGCCAGAATATCTGAGACACTCTTAGGACAGTCATTGTAGCACTGCCAGAATCAGTCTGAGAGAGATGTAGTAAACGCCCGGGCTTCACACAGATGCGGACGGAGCCCACGGAAATCACACAGATGCGGAGCCCACGGAAAGCGCGGCACCGCGGTTCCGCTGTCATTTACCAAAGTCCAGACTCCCTGTTCTAAATTCATGGAGTATTGGTAAAACTGCTAAGTCATTCTTGCAAGTCTTGTGACAAAGACTTCTTCAGCAATATGAGGAAGCATTCCTTTACCTAGAATGTTAGTTCTCTTTTTCTGAACTCTTGAATATTTCCAAATTCCACTTATTTGATATGGAAAAATAATCCTTTGGTTCTTTCCAACATTTAAAATACTTAGTAGATGAAGTTTAGTCGAGAGTTTCCTTAATGTCTATAGAAATTTATTTGGCACACTAAGCAAAACGTACTTTCTTAAAAATCATTTTTCCACTATTAAAAAGAGCATTTAAATCATGGTCTATTTTAGTTTCTAAAATTACTTTCCTGTATTTTTTTTAAAAAAAGCAAATAAACTAGAATTCACAAGTAATGTGCCACATTCTTTTCATTTAAAAACCTATTAAAAGAGAATGAACTTGGCTTTACTTAACATATTCCATTTACATATTAGTTACTTAACATAATTTCACTTTATTTGAACGGTCGAACATAATCAGGGAGTTGTGCTGGGACTCCCTTTTGAAAGTTACATCTTTAAATCATGACGAATAAAACTTCCGATGTTACACATCAGAAAAAGGATATCAAAATTATAAGCCATTTTCAAATTGCAAAAAAAAAAAAAAAAAAAAAAAAAAGGAAGGTTTTAAGGGTAGCCAGATATGGGACTCAGAGAATCTGTAGAAAATCGTCCTGTTTAGCGTACACTCTTAAAGTCTTACTACAATAAAATTAATTTCTACTATGTAGGTATGGAACTATTCCATAACATCGGTGTATAGAATTTTCTACAATAAGGCTTAAGGAAAACAGGGTTATCAATAAAATATATATTGTTTTCTTGGCCAAATAGAAGTTGCTTTTATTGAACGCAAGATTATTTTCAGTCTGGGTGTCTTGACTATTGATAAAATAGACTGCGGATGGGCGTCTCTAGCTGGAGGGACCATATGCATAAGAAACTGCTTGCAGAAAGCATGACATATGTCATCCCATGTGCCAAATACCATCCTAGATCTGGAAGTGACAATTTTCTCATATATACTGGCACTTGGAGCTCTGTAGCTTTGGGTTTTTTCTCCTCCGTAGAGCCCAAATGGCATTATGCGTGTTTCTGTAAAACTTGGTAGGAAATTTTCTGGCAATTAGTTATATTACATTTTCCATATCTTATGTGACGTCCTTTAATTAAAATGTTTGTGATCTTTTGTTGTACTTCTTAAATGTCAGACATGGGCTTGAGTCTTTTACTCTACAGACTTCCGTGCAACCGTACTCTCTTACACAAAACAGGTATGAACTTTGTTCTATCGTGATGACACTAAGTTCATTTCTCTAAGAAAGGGGGCCAATTCTGCTGCCTCTCTATATATTAGATTTTAATCAGTACACATGCACACACACACATGCACACACACGCACATGCACACACACATCTGCACAAAATCGATATGCTAGATGGCCAAATGCTGTATTTTCTAATGAACCTATTCATCGAAATCTGTTTTTTTATATAAAAAGCAAGTACTTACATAGCTTATAGCAATTTATATAGAATGAGATGGGTTCTGACATTTTGAGGATTTCTGCAAAGTTTTAGTTGACTGATTTTTATTGCAGATTTTCACATGGAAATTCTTCAGTTTATGCTGATGTCTTTCCAATTCTCTTCTATGTCATTTCTGCTTTTCAAAAATTTTAAGACTCGTTTACCAATTTTTCCACTATTATATCAACATTAGTATATGATTTCTACTAATTAGTAACCAAATTTTAATATGATTGTTAATGTGATTGTGATGTAATTGTTCTTGTGTTTCCCTAGTTTAAACTTTACCTACTTTTCCCACATCCCACTTGTTAGAGACCCAAATTCTCTGCGTACCTTGATTATTTTGGCCACTTCTAATCGTTTGTGTGTGTTCGAAAGTATTCTACTTTCTATTTTTTTTTAAATTAGGTATCCTTAAGATTCCTGTGCCCCTTCAATGAACATATAAGCCTCATGTTTCTAGCAATAAAGGTTTAAATTTCACATGATGTGAATATGTTGCTTTTTTTTTTTGTACCGGGAATCTAACTCAGGGCCTCATGCTTGCAAGGCAAGCACTCTAACCACTGAGCTAAATCCTTGGCCCTGTTGCTTTTTTTTTTTAACCAAACTAATTTTGATTATGTAATGAAAAATACAAGATACAATTCACAGACTTAGGAAAATTACAGACACTGATAATATTAAGAACCTCTTAAAATTATTTCTTAGGCTAAGACCTCTCACAAGTTTGGGGGGTTTTTTTGTTTGTTTGTTTTGTTTTGTTTTCTTATTTTTTACCAAGAACATGTATTGGTACATTGTATACATAATGATCATAATCAACATGGTTATTTTGTACCTGTACATGATGTATCTTGGTTCCCCCCCTTCCCCTTCCCTCCCTTCCATTCACCCACCCCTCTCTATTTGCAACAAGTTTATTTACATTTTTGCATTTTTTTCCCTTTCATCTTACTTTCCTTTTAACCTTCTTCTTTATCCCCCTTTTCCCTATCTAGTTCTCCTCTCTTTTGAATACTATCTTTTTTATATATATAATATCTATTATACCCCTTTGTCCTTATTTACACTTATGGTTTCTCATATCAGAGAAACAATTCGATGTGTACTGATAAGCGTCTGATTTATTTCACTTAATAGTATGTTTTCAAGGAACATCCATTTACATACAAACTTGGGGAAATTGCTGTACTCAAAAAAATTGGGGAAATTGCTATACTCAAAATTTGGAGAATCAGCCATTTGGTTAATTAGCCATTTATTGGATGGCTTTTGGGTAAGTTGTTTGACTTCTTCAGATCATGGACATTTGTAGCGATGAGCAAGATGGACAAAATGAATGTCATGTACACGCACATATAAAATGAGTTATCATATTTTATTGCCTGTGCAATACAAATATTCGCTCCATGTTTCAAATTTCAAGTATCATTTTTCTCTAGTTCATACTAGGAAAGCAAGTTTTCTGTCTCATTTTCCCACTAGCTGTCCAGTAGGAAGTGGTTCCCACAAACAGGCCTGTTTTCTCACCATTTCCAGCTTCACCCCCGATCACAGCGTACCTTAGGGCTGATCACCAGTGGAAATTCCCGGACCTTAGCATTCCTATAAGAGACTTTCTCTTCCTGGAGGACAACAGAGCAGGGTAGGGCAGATGACACTTCTCTCTACAAATCCTTCCTTCCAGAGCTACAAGGATTTGCAATGTAGGAAGCAGAAATCTCAAGCCAGATAATAAATGTGACTTATTTCTAGAAGCTGGGGTGGGGGGCTAAATGTTGAAGAAACTTAATCCTTAAGAAGTATTCTCTGGGTATTGTTCAGTCCCCACCTGGCTCCTCATCTTCTACTTCAATCAAGTTACCCTTATTCCTACCCCACCTTCTTCCTTGGTATTCCATTCATTCATTTCAACCTCCAGTTCCCTTTTCCTAAGTGTGAACTTTGGATCAGAGTAGTGGCATCCAGGCCCAGCTCCACATTCCAGTCATCCAGAGAGCATTTTTTAAATGTCAATGCCCCAGATTTACCCAGAAATTACTGTTTTCTCAAAGCTTTCCAGGCGGTCCTAAAGTACAGAAAACCTGGTAATACCTATCCAGAGAGGCTCTCCTTAACATCTCCACATCGCTTCACATATGATCATGTTAATATTTGAGAGGCACAGTGGGGTAATTGGCAATGCTGAAGGAGACTGAGGTTGGTGTGGTGGTTAGGGGAACCAGGGAGTAGTGGGAGGCTTCTTTCTGACCAGATCCCAACCACCCGTTTAGCCAACAAAGCTCCTTATGTGAAAACCTTTCATGGTATTTCCATTGGTTAGTGAGGAAAGAATTTGAGTGCTACGATCTACAGGAATAATCAGAGGAGCTTCGACACGTTGATCAGGAGTGCTGGGAACTGTCCAGTTAAATGAACAAACTTTCCAAATTGTCCAAAGTAATATTCATTCACTTAGAAGGTGAGAACCATGCAAGTGTTGCTCTTGTTACACAACCTAAAGATGAATCCATTTGACAGTTCCAAGAAACACCAGCTGCGCTCTATATAACCTGATCAGTTACCATTAGTAAAGGCCCATAATCAAACCATGGAGTAGTGAAATTCAAAGAATGAGAGAAAACTAGACTCTCGCAGACAACCATTGATTAATTTCAGAAGCTGCTTTCTCATTTGGGTAGGCTAGGAACACTCAGTAATTCCTTCTCATTTAGATCAGAAATAAGATAGAGGAGTTGGAAGATCCAACATTAAGAGTTCAGATGTCACCATGTGGCCCTGTAGGAGGCTGAACTGACAGCTTAGTATAAGAAGCATCAGCAGCAGATTGTCCTGGATTTAGATGAGTTGGCTTCACGCAGAGTGGATAGAGCACATGCTCACACATGATCGTGCCAGCGCAGGAAGCTGCAGAGCTTAAGGCAGGGAATACGGTCAGATCCTTGTCATATCCCTTTCTCTTGACCAGTGTCAGGAGCCTCTTTGTTTTTACATACCATGTTGGATCCTTATATTCAGATTAGATAATGTTACAAGCTGACTCAAAACCTGTTAGGACTAAAATTGTCATGACTTTATCTTGTGCTTTTACGTTCTTTGGTTTGTCTTTTTGGATGGATGGGGGGAATCTGACCCATTTTTTCATCTATGAGAATTAGAGACCATGGAAGATTTCCCTATTTCTACAAAGAATTAGGATGCTTTTTTCCTGATAGTTAAGGCATTTCTAAGAAACATAAAACTGAGAATTCATAGGGTAACACTTTTGGCAAGGAAAATCTGATGGTAGGAAGCATGTTAATCTTTCCTCCTGTAATAAATTTAGATTTTGAAGTTTAGGTAATACTGTCTATGCATACTATCCTAAGCAGTTGGATAATCAGGAATGGCCTTAACTGGCAAAAGTTCAAATGAAGAACGTTATTTACTTGGAGGAGGCAACATCACCTTTCAGGTTTCTACTTTCAAAGTTTATATAGTTTATTGAAAGTTGAAGGGCCATGAGTGCTGCTCAATCAGAGTATTGATCTAAGAAACTGATGCTCTCTGTTTGTTACTGTTGGCCCTTGCCCTGTTTTCTCTAATGGAACTCATCTGGCTTATAACGGAAATACTGGTAACTATATGACAGAAGTATAAAAAGTGGTTACTCAGTCACAAAAATTATGGGACTACAGGTGACACAGAAGCTGACAGCTCTGTAGGATATCAAAGGGTCAAACATGCAGCTATCTTGAACCAGATGAAAAATGAGGTGAGGTGAGAGGTGGTCTGTGCAGCTCGGCTTCGCTGAGGCCTCTCGATCCCATCAGAGTTCAAGAAGAGCAGCATTGTAGACCCTTTTCCGATTGAAGCAGTTCAGGCTGTGGAAAAAGGAAAACTGGCTCTGCGTCTGCCCAGGCGTGAAGAGGCCAATTTGGGAAGATGGAAGCAGTCCTAGAAAGTAAGAGCTGCAACGATTGCCCCAAATTCTCACTGATCACGCTTGAAAAATGCAAAATGACATTGCCTGGAATTTCATGTTTACTCAGTTGTTAAAATGATGATGTTTTGCAGAAACAAGGCCTTTGTTATTACATAGGCAAGCGAGCCCAAGTCAGAGGTGAGATAAGAAGAAGCCCAATTCCGAGTACAATTGTCAGAAATATGTGGGTGAGATTCCAATTTCGTTAGGAGGAATGGCAGCCCATCTGACCAGAAGTGGGAAAGGTGATCTTCAATATCAAATCTCTGTTCCAGGGGGCATGCAATGTCTGTGTCTGAAAGAGCCCATCGAAAAGCCTTTCATCCTAGAGGGATGTAGGGAACAACTTCCTCTGCACTCTGAGTGGAAGGTAAATTAGGAAGAACACTGGGGATATGGCATATCAGAAATTATCCACTGCAAGAGCAGGGCAAATTTACAGCTAAAGGAGCCAACGAATCACAAAGAGTTCACACCACAAGCTGATTTTATTCTAACCGGGTAGCTCAATCTCTTGTAATTGTCCTGGTCAGAACCTTACTATTGACACTTCTAGAGTGCCCCGAAATGAAACGGAAACAAAGAAATTTGCTTTCCGGCCCCCTGACAGTAAGTGGCAAGAAAGTTTAATTCTGGAGGTGCAGTTACAACAACCAACAAGGCGCCAGGGACACAAGGAGAGACCAAGCCCTTCGCTCACGGAGACAGACACAGACATGTTCATTAAAATGCTGTCTGGAATAACTCAAAATTGGAAGCAGACTAAATGTCCATCAACTGACTAAATGAAATGCATGAATATTCAAAGGAACATGACATAGGAGTGAAATAAATAAACTTGAGCCATGTGTTTTAAAATCATAATATTGAGCAAAAAAAGCAGTTACAGAACTATACTTCATAAAATGCCACTTGAGTAAAACAGCAGTATTTTATTTATGAGTATTTATGTTTGAGTGTTTTTTTAATGGATATATGTGTTTGACAATGATAGAATGCACACATAGAGATGATAAAGAACACATTTAAGGTAATGCTTATTTGGGGGAAGGTCAGGAGGTGAATGAGAAGAGAGAGAAGGAGGTACCCAGGTGACTATATTCCTTTCTGTAGTGTTTTTATTCCTTCAAATTAACTGGAACAGGGATGGAAAAATTTCAGGATTAGATTGAACTTGTTGGTGAACAGGTATTCACTGTTATTTTCCATGCTGTTCTGGTGTCGGAAATTTGCAATTAAAAAAATTATCAGGAAACAGTGCATGCATTGGGGGTTTAGAGGAGGGTGGGTTGCAGTAGAATACAGCAATGTATTTGAAAAATGGGACAAGAAACAGGACAAAGTTATTTACAGCTTCTGGGATTAGTAATTAGGCCTGGTGAAGAGGATGTCACTTTTAGAAAAGTAGACTAGAAGGATGTATCATCACAATAAGAGGTTACATTATTCTTTTAATATGGCATGGTAAAATGCATTATAACATAAGAAAGTAAGGATCAACCAAAAATATCCCATAAATGGAATTCTTTTACTAGAACAACCAAATTAGGAAGACACATAATGTTGCAAAGGCAGATTGATCAAAGAGGAAATTCAGACTGGGGGGGATTATCAGAATTATCAGAATTGGGGGATTAACAGAATTATCAGAGAAAGGTATGAAATGATTATACTTCAAGTGTACAGACCACTGAGAACTTTTAGGGAAATAGATCTATAGAAAGAAATCAAACAACAGTGTAGACGCTTTACATTTTGTTGCAACAAAAAGGAACAAAGGAAAGAAAAAGAAAAGAGATATAAAAATAGGACAGTAACCCAGGAGTTTAAACAAATCAGGTTCCATTCTCCCTTAAAGGTGGTGCTATGCCCACATCTCTTCTTAGCTGAGCTTCGCTCCCTTTCGGTGGCATTTTACCAAGAAAGCATCTATGTGGCAATAATAGTTTTTGGAGATGCAGAAGCATTTGTTCAAGGTGGCTCCACCCCACAAGGAGTTCAGATAAATCATTAGCAGCCACGTGTGATGAAGTAACTGGTCCCCAGGAGATTTAAGGATCCAAGTCACCAGCTCTGCCTTCAGCACTGTTCCTGGGAGAACCCAGCCCCAGGGATCAGCGACGTCTCATGTTCTGTGCAAGTCAGCCACTGATGAGGAAGGCATCCAAAGAGAATGCGAGTCATGTCTGTCTTTCCACTAGTGCTCACACGAGTGCTCACAAGTGCATGCAGACCCGCCCGGTAGAGGGGCAGCCTAGACAGAATTTTACTCCTCTTCTAAGGAAGGGGTCAGTGTAATTTCACTCTGGCTCACTCTCGATTCACTGAGTTCCCATTGATCTTTTCTTAAATAAAAAACATAATGAGACAAATCACAGACATTTATCCCATTTCTACCACTAACCAAGTGACTCTGGGGGCCGGAAAAGCTGAGAGTCTTGATTACAATGCTGCAGGAATGTTGCTTACAGCATTCCTGTTCATATATCAGTATCACCACCTAAAACTATCCATCTATATCACTACCTGGAAAACTAACTACTTGATTCTGTTCTAGCACAAATTGGTGAAAGCATTGCCTCCTTTTCAGTCGGTTTAACTAAAAATGACAGATTTAAGAGGTTTTGTTTGCTTCCTTGCTTATTGGATTGGGAAAGAATCTTTAAATTTTGCATTTTTGGTCTGATAAATTCTATGATGCCACAAAAAATAAAAACCAAAAGATTTTTCTAGAACATAAATTTCCTACCAAGTATATTTTGAAAATTCAAAAAGCCTTCCTAAAATGGTCAACATGTTTTAATTACACTCGACACAGCCCATATGTTACCACATGACAAAGGCCAACATAATTGGGATTGAACGAAACAGGATGCTTGCTCTATTCCTTTAAAAAAAAGATACAAACACAGAGAATCTTTAAAAGAGTAGACATCTGAGTTAGGTCCCCTGGTAACAAAAAGCTACTGTATCATTTATTCACTAGTGGCTCTCAATGCTGACTATACATGCAAATTACCTAGAGAACTTTAAAAATATTCTGATCCCAGGGCACTACCCTCAACCAATTAAAATGGTCTCTCTGGACGTAGAAACTAAGCATCGGCAAATTTTTTAAAAACTCCCTGGATAATTCTAATATGCAGCCAGGGTTGAAAACCACTGATTTAGACATTGCTATCCCAATTAATATTTAAATAGTCACAGCCCGTTGGCTCCACTAATCCAGTTGCATTACCACTGACATATAAAAGATTATTTTTTAAATACCATATGAAACGGAAGATCAATGGGCTCGTGAAGTACAAGTTTCTCTGTAATCCTCCTGATGAACTGTCCATTTTGATAGTCCTCCTGTGTTTTAATATACCTCCTAGGCTTCTGTAGAACTGAAAGTGTTAATCCTTTTTCACAGACCCTAGTGCAAACCTTGATACTGAATAATCCACTGAGTTGTGTGTTTAAGATCTTTGCTTCATTAAGTCACCAGATATTCCTGGCAGCAGAAGAGTGGCACGATGTCAACCTAAGCTTTGCTGAGCCAAAAGAATTAGCTTTTACCGTATTTCTAAAGATGAATGTGCTCTTAGAGCATGTCCATTAGCCCCGGTACTCTAATGAATGTATGGCTTGACGGACACAATAATTGGCATAGTTCAGAGTGTAAGAGAATCAATTTGATGAATCAGAATAAGGTCAAGTGAAAGAAGAAACAAAGTTTTAGTTTGCACATATTTTAACCATAGCAACAAGAGAGATTAAATAGTAAAAAAAAAAAAAAAAAAAACAAGATTAGGTAGACTTTGATAATCCATCAATGTGGGGCCCTCTCATTTCATTAACACTAATCAATGGAAAGGTGGCTGCACTATTAAACGGTGGCACTCGAGTTCCTTTGGAGTTCCTTGTAACCTGGCAATATCTTTGCTTCTTTCTTCAGAAGTCTGGGAATCTTATCTAGTGGAGCTAATCTCTGGAATTTCTAGCCTTATCTCCTTATTACTACCCAATGAGATAGTTCACTTAGGATAACACAGGATTTTATTTCCCCATGGGCTGGCCATCAAAATTTTTCTCTTAAGACATGAGCCCTGACCTTAAATGTACCAGGGATTTCTCTGTTGGCTCTGGAAACATTCATAGCACTCAGACAGACTTCTGCTTGAAATATGTTTTGCTTCCACTTTTCAGTGAAACAATAAAGGTAGATTGCAGAGCAAGGCCTTTTAGTCCCCTGAAAGGACCTGCTGTGAACTACAAAAAAGAAGCACAAAGTAAAGTGCCTCAGACTAACATGAGACCGGCTCACTGAGGCTGCGTCATACTGAAAGATCCTTCCCTCTTTCCCGACAAAAGGAGGGGAGTCTAATTTTTAACCAAGCTTGACGTGTCGGAGACAAGACTTTAGTCATGCTTGGTTTCATCTTCTCAGGAATCTCTTGTTTAATTTAACTGAATAGCTTTCGATTATGAAAGAAGTGCTGATCCTAAACCTGAGTTAGATGAAAGGAATCTAAACAGAAACCTAAAACCATTTCTCGCTCATCTGGGTTCTGACCTTAACATAATGAGAAAAAACAAATCAAGCTAGGAGAATGGGATCTCTTTACCTGATAGAATCACAGATTTGAGGGTTATAGAAATGGAATTGATTGTTATAAGCCATTTGGAACATTAGAAAGGTATTTTGATAGTTGACAACTATCTCAGGGCCTCTTTTAGTAAATTCAAACAGATTTGGCTTGAAAACACAGGCAGATAGAAAGCTAATGTTGCTACTGACAGGCAGGATGATGGGCAAAAGTGCGAGTATAATGCATAGCCAGCCAAAATGACACGAACCACATCTGATCTTTTATCTTTCAATCGGTTAATTAACAAAAAATGTTTTACTTGAGGACTATGTTAGCACTGTTCTACTTCAAGAAGTATAAACTTGGGCTGGGAGATCAAACACCATTAAGCAATTTAGGCATCATCAATGAGCAGAGAACATAGGCATGTTTAAGGAAATTATGAATTATGGAGTCTAATATATGGAGTCTATCTAGTAAGTTTTTGGTTTTATTTTTCTAATTTTATTTTTAATTGATGAATAATAGTATGTATTTATGGACCACAAGGTCAGATTTTAATATAAATTTACAAGGTGAAATGGTTAAGTCAGGTTTATGTATCTATCCCCTTGCACAGTTATCTTTTTTTGTGATGCAAAAAGAATCTATTTTTAGCTACCTTGAAATATGTAATGCATTATTATTTATTAGAGTCACTATTCTCCGCAATGCAGAGCACTAAAACATATTCCCCTGGTGTAACTGAAACTTGGTACCCTTTGATCAGCATCTCTCCTTTCCTCATCCACCCCTTTCCCAGCAGTTTTCCATTTAACAGAGTTCAGGGACAATTAGATTTCCTCCTACTTGGGAACTGATCTTCATACTCTTGGGAAAGTTCTCTGTAAATTATTTTTTATTTTATGTCAGCTGAACCCAGTCCAACCTAATCCAATATTCTCTTATGGCTTTTACAAGATGTTGACCCTTTTCACAGTGAGAAAAATAGTTATATCATAATGCCACATATGCTATGGTCATATAAGTGACAGAAAACTTTGATGAAACTCTTGTACATTTTACAATGTATAATGCCCTGTGATACTCTATTAACTCAAATCTAGCATATTTCCTTTAAAAAAAAAAACCTGCTAATCACAGCCCACTGAATCGATCTTATAACAAACTAATGGGTTATCCTTCTACAGTTTGAAAAATTTTACACTGGAATCTAGATCTTTACTTGGAATGGAACTAGCGAAATGAGTCATGGATTTAAGGACCTCACAGCCCTTGAATAAATTACAACTGATTTTCCAGTAGAGGTTTTAGAAAAAGAGTTGGCCTCGTAAGCACCTTATAAGTAAGGATCATAGATATGAGCGTGAATCCACCTTCCATCAGCATCCGCCCTTTACTTTCTGCTTGAGTGAGTCAAGTGTTTCACAGCCTCACAACCTCCACAGTGCTACCTCCAACCTCTACCATTAACGCTAGAGTTTTGCTAGACAAAATGCAGTATTAATGTTGCTACTTAGGGTAAATTTAAAAAACAACCAAAAAGGAAAAAACAAACAAACAAACAAAATCATTGCCCCTGGACATCGATCCACTGGCTTGCTTGTCGGGCTCCACAAAGTCAAGAGCAGACTTCTTCAGTGCACTTCTCAGCAATATGAAGAGCTTTAAAACCTTTGACATTTTGGTCCTAGAACCCTGGCTACATCTCTTTGAAAGTAAAATTACAGAGAGCTAAGAGAAAGATCAAATAATCTGTTTTCATCTCAAAGATTAAATACAATACTTCAATTAAATGCATCAATGTATGTTGAAAACACATCAGATTGCTTTCGCTTCAAGAGCAGTAGAAACTCACTGCTTAAAAAACAGAAGTGCGTTATAGATACCCTTCATCTTGATAATGGGGACACAGCGGACCAACTGAATTAGTGATAGACCTTGATTTTTCAATGTGTTTACAGTCTTAAATCCTAGCTACATAAATGTAGAGAAGGTCATTTTTCATTCAATAAATATTTATTGAGCACACACTACATACAAAACACTGTCTTATGCTGTGAGGAAGCAGATGAGCAAGCCAAGCACAATCCTCAGTCCTAAAGGTCTGTATTTAATTGGATGAAGGCAGTCAAAACACAAGAACAATAAATAGAGGAGATGAGCATCAAATAGTGGGAAGTATATCCAGAGAATTAAAAGAGGTGCCTCTTGGTCTATTTTCTGCTAGCAGCAACTGAATTCCACAGACTGGGTAATTCATAAGGAATAGAAGTGTACGCAGCTCACTGCTCCCAGACTGGAAAGTCCAAGGCCACAGCCTCAGCATCTGTTCAGCATCTGATGAGGCCTCCTGGTGGCATCCTAACAAAATGACCCAATCTGACCTCAGTGACCTCCCAAAGGAGGTCCTCTGACCTCCTCAATGACCCAGACCCAAATACCATCACATTATGACTATGGGGATTAAGTTCCAACACATGAACTTTAGGGTAGCCATTCAAATGATAGCAAGGTGATATCATGTGGCTACTTCTGACCGGTGGTTTTTTAGTTACTTTTCTCTCGTTGTTGGGATAGAATACTCGACACCCAAAGTTAGGGGAAGAAAGCTTTATTAGCTCACAGTCTGCAGAGGTTTCAGTCTATAGTCAGCTGGGTCCGAGGCAGCGGGGCAGCGTGGCAGACCAGCAGCCGGCCGGCCACAAAATAAAGTGAGGAAATGCAAGGAATGTATGCAAATAAGCAATGCAAACAAGCAGCTAGTTAGCTTCTTCCTGTATCTATTATCTAGGCTACCTGCCCCCGGGGCAGCCCACACTCCCACCCCCCAATCTCAGGCTCACATCCTTGATCCCAGCAGAACAATACCAAACCGATCCATGGATCAATTTAGTAATCACACACTCTAGATTCAGCTATCTCTTACCACATGAGGCTTTGGGGGGACATCTAGACACAAACCATAACAGGTGGTTAGGGAAAGCCTGTCTGAAAATGTAACCTCATGACCAGCAGCTGTGCGACAGCAGTGGGTGGCCATGGAAAGATCCAAGGAAAGAACAGTGCCAGTCAGGGAACAGGCATGCTGGAGGAGCCAGAAGAAGACTGGAGGCAAGAGTGGAGATCAAGTCAGATTGGAACTTTATTTTAAATATTACAGAAAGCCTTTGAGACACTTCAAGAAAATCTGTACTTTCAGATGGATAGTGACTTGCAGGAAAACAAGAGTGTAAGCAAGGAGACCAATTAGCAAGTTACTTTGGTAGCCAGGAGAGTGACAATGTTTCCTGAGGCCAGGGTGCCCCGGTGATGGCTTCATTACTAAGAGATAAGGGATGACGTGTCTGGTCTACGGGGCAGGGTAAAATGATGCTACATAAAAAGTGATGTGTGCAACATGTCCCGTGCAAATGCCTTAGGAACAAAGCAGAAGACAAACACAGAGGTAGAGGAGATTTTTCCTTCTCATTTCTATATGCATTTTCAAGATGTGCACAAGTAAAATGCAGGCATGTCACTACACTGCAAAGTTCAGAAATCACTAAAGAAGCAACAAGATATATCACATACAGGTACAAATCCCCTATGATGAATGTTATCACTATGTACATCTAAAATGTAGCATTAAAATAAAAAAAAGAAGAAATCAGCATTGTTTTCAGAATCCTTATTAAGGGGACCTTATACATGTTTCAACTCACAAATGATAACAATGTTAAGAATCTTTCATGAAAGAGACTCAACTCCATAAAAATCTCACCTACCACAATAGACTAAAACAGCAAAACCCCACAAAGAAACTGGGAGAACTAAGAAAAAAAGAAGAAAATAAATAAGCAACTAAGAAAAGTTTCTAGAAAGTTCTGTAAGAAACATAAAATTAAAAAGATATCAAATACTCCATTCAAAAATTCTTCTTAACAAACTGTGCAGTAAAATCAAACCATGACTTCTACACCTCAGGGTGGTATTATCAAAGGCACATTAGAAATTATCTAGCCTTCAAAAATATTTGTGTAATTGAATTGAACTGAATCTTACAGAGAAGAAATCTTTGTCTTTATTCTTAGAGCTTTATGGTGCTTTCAATTCCATGCTAACCAAAAAATTTGAATCATTAAAATAATAATCTAATTTCAAAAGAATCTATGAATAAATATCTTCCATCCATTTCTTTCTGTGGATTTACGCTCTGGAAATTTCTTGTGAGTTTCTTTTGTTAGTCAATATTTGGGGTTATAGCTTCTTACAAATTACAATTCACTCAGAGTTAAATTTTTTCAGTTATTAGAGGATTCTGCACCTTAGGTTATGTTAGAAATCATTACAAAATTACCTTTAGGTTTCATTACCTTGGTTAAATAAATCATCCCAATTCCCTCCCCATCTATATTCACATCTTTAGAGTCTAAAAGCACTTTTACTTAAGGTGTATACCTCATTTTGCCCCTATTTTGGCTCACTGCCTTTTACCGTTAGAGTAACAGGAATTAATTTTAATCAGAACTCCTCTATAGGTTTCTATAACCTCAATATGGTACCAATAGAGCTTTTAATTCCAATTAGCTTAGGTTCCTTAGGCCATGATGTACATAACTTCCTTAAAATAAGCTTTTATAAAAGCCAAAATATCCTATGTCTTTTTTTTCACTACTCACCTGATCAAATTTTATGCTTTCAGGTCTATACCATTTATATAACATTATTTCTTGTCAAGTTCAGCCTGATTCCTTGCTCTTGGCTCATTCTTAGAACTAATATCCAAACACTCCAAGAGTATGGAAACTAGAAAACTATTGGGAAAAGGTTCCTCATTGTATGAAATGCCAACCCACAATTCTCCCCAGCATTGATGTGGTTATGTCAGCATCCTGTGAATTAAAACACTAGTTTCAACTCCCTGTCCCATAAACTTCCTTAGCAAAAACTTCATCCTACCTGTTCCTTATCATTCAGTCTTCAAAGGAGGAGAGAAAGTAAAACAAGGTTGATATTTTTTGTATATAAATGAATTTAAAATACAGATTTGAGACCTGAGTTATCAACGGTGGGGGGAAGGGTAAGAAATGTGAGATGAAAAGTGAAAACTGCATAAGTAAAATACAATATTTTTGAAAGCCTGGCAGAGCAGTTTCGAAGATAAACTCAAATTATTTAATTGTCTACTTATCAAAAGTAAAAGCAAGGCTGGGGATTTAGCTCAGTGATTAGAGTGCTTGCCTTGCAAGCACAAGGGCCTGAGTTCGATCCCCGGCACCACAAAAAAAAAAAAAAAGTAAAAGCAAAAGAAAACAAATTGGAGAAAAGCTATCCTGCCCGTTCCATAGCCATTCATTTCCATCTCATCATTGCAGTGTTGAGAGTAGCAAGGAGAAAAAAAACAAAAACAAAAAACCCCTCATTGATAAAAATGTAAATTTTTTGTGTGTCCCAAGGTTATAATGCATAAAGATACCAAGATTAAGCCTTTTTAAAAACACTAAACAAGACTCTGTGTCCGTCCTCTAAGGAAAATGAATCCACACTAGGAGAGAAATAATTTGCCTGACTCCTTCCTTCCCTACAGACGATGAAGAAGGGGAAATTGATAAGAGCCAGAGCAGACTGTGGTCATGCATGAATATTAGTTTGTGAATATGCAGAGCTGGGTTTGGACAGACCCAGCATACTATCCTCATAAAGCAGAAAAGATTTGTCGAGCAGGTAGGATTTCCAGGACCCAGGAGAAAGAATAGAGACTGGGTGAGAGGTGAACATCTTACAGTTAAACACTGTACAAGAGAACTATTCGATGATTTTAGAAAATATAGGAATTTGTCTAATAATAATAATATATAAGTTCTTTTCAAGATGTCAATAAAGAGCTTTTTAATGTTAAGGCAGAGGAATCAAGGAAAAGAACCATATCATATTCAGGATAATAAGACAAATGGTGAAATGCTCCATAGGTTTGAAGGATGTAGTTGAAACCAGAAATGTGCAGTGCAATTGAAATATACAGTGAATGTTTACATTTTAAAAAATTATTACAATTAAAGATACATACACATACCTAAAGAAACCTGAAAAGGATGGTGGAGTTCAATGACATGTGGGTAGGAATTCACCAAGATAATGTTAGTTCTATCTGTAGGAAGGGTGGGGAGGGGTGGGAAGGGTGGGGAGGGGCAGGAAGGGCAGGGAGCTTCCTAGAGATTTGGATATCTGTCCCCAGGACCTTCGGATGCAGTTAGTCCCTTTATGAAACAGGAACCTCCTGGCACAGACATCTGCCTAGAAAGTTTAGCTTCAGCTCAGAAGTTGTCATCTGGCCTTTTCTAAATGGCCCCACTTTAATAAGGATTATTTAGGCAGATACTATAATATACATCTATTTAATATATATCTATTTTTCCAGATTTGTTGATCTCGTAGGTAGTAATTTTATTCCGCCCACTTAGTTTTTTCCACTTTCCAGTAAGCACTGTGTTGTGCTCTAAAGGTATGTTAAGTACCAAGCTGCTTTCTCCATTTAGTCTATTGTTGCAATGATACAGCTGAAATGACAAAAAAATCAAATATAGAACTGTGGGATTACTTTAATTTTCTCAGCCTAGATATGATGATCTGTATACATATAAAAGAAACATGTTGTATTTTTTGTAGCATGAAGTATTTTTTTTTTTTTAGAGTTTTGTATAGGCAAGGACGACAACAAAATTAAGTGTGCGTGATATCTGGCTTTGTGTTTTCCTATAGCGGAGAGGTTGACAAAGAACAACCCTTTGAGATAATATATTACGACTCATTTCTTCTCTGCAGCAGTGGAGCTGAGTAGTCACGGCAGGTACCAACCACCACATGCCCCAGAGAAGCTACACTACTTAGGTGGCCCTTCACGGACAGTTTGCAGACATCTGCTATAGCACATTATTACCAGTAGTTATTATCACAGTCTGCACAGGTGCTAGAAAACATACTAAAATATCTTAAATGTAAATGGGTTTATTAAGGGATTGTTCCCTCTGCCCTTCCAAGTCCATTCTCTTCTCTTCCTTGCCCTGAGCCCTAGAGTGGACCTGTGTGGATGTGACAGAACCAGCTCCCTTGCCTTGTGGCTTTGTGGCAGACATGGTGGTCACCAAGGTGAGAACAAAGGTGGGAGATGAGTGTGCTTTGGGGTGTCTCCTCCCTCAGGCTCCTTCACACCTGGAAGCTGTTGAGTGGCTGTGTCCCTTCATTGTCCTGTCTGCCAGTCCTCCCCAAGTCTACAGCCACTCTCAGTGTTGTGTTGACCATTCCTTCCCTATATGTAAATACGCCCTTTTGTTAAAGTCTCATGTTGACCGCTCAGGAGTAGCCTTGTCCTCCAAGGACCCTGACTGAGCCATAAACTCCGAGGATTGTGTCCACATACACTTGGGCTTCCATGCCGCCTGTAGTAAGGACAAACTGTATGGTTTGAGCAGGTTGTTTTACCTTGCAGCCCTTCTCTGAAAGAGGATATTATCAGCTGCAGGGAGGTGCTAAGAGAACATCAGTATGTTGACAAAGTGCTTGATATAACACTCAGGAAGTCCTCAATAAATAGTATAGATGGCAAATATTATTGTTTTAAATTTTTTTGGTGGCTTTTTTTTTTTGGTTTGTTTTTGTTTGTTTGTTTGTCTGAGTTTTTTTTGAGGCAGAGTCTCGCTTTGTAGTTCAGGCTGGCCTTAAACTAACTTTGTAGCCCAGGCTGGCCTCGAACTCTCAGTGATCCTCCCGCCTCAGCCTCCAGAGGGCTGGGATTACAGGTGTGCGCCACCACACTTGGCCTATTGTTTTTAGTTGAAGCACCTGTAACATTCACACATCAAGAAAAAATATTTCAAGGAGTATACTTATGAAGAATACATTGGAATGTTCACATTAATTTCAATAACTTTATAGTCAATTCTACTAACATCATTTTTTTCTCCACAAACTTTGCGTCAAATGACTACATTAGAGCGGTGATTCTTCAATCTGCAGTAACTCCCTCCCTGCCTCCCATCTCAGGAACACTGGAACGTCCTGAGATATTTTTTACTGTAACAAAAGTATGGGAGTAGGGCAAGGTGTCCTGCAGGTTAGGAGGCCGTAAAGACCGGGGATGCTACTAAACATAATCCAATGCACAGAACAGTGTCCCAATTCATAGGCGTGCAGAAAGGTGTCTTCCTACCATCTCAAGACTTACATGAAAGATTCGTCATAAATAGGCAAATCTCTAAAAAAAACTTAAATTTTAAGGAACAAAATAGAAGTCTTTTAAGGGTTTTACCATCCGTTCAGTACTAAGGCGAGCAAGTGGCACCAACGCCTATTTTAATACACTGTAATTTTTAAATGGAGCAGATCAGTCGGGCGTTCTATTCATCATAATGAAAAGCAACCAGAATACAGACAACATCCGTTGTTCATTTTAACTCCTTCCCTGCTCTGCCCCCACTCCGGTGGCCTCGTCCCCTCAATCCTGTAACGGGGACATACTTCTGCTGAACTGCATCGCTTCACGCTTCGTTCCCCAATTTCACACGCTACAGACGCCCAAGCCCTCCAGCAGTCAGTCAAGGCAACAGTCTTTTGTTGTTTTTATTGTGTAAGATTTTTGTTTTGTTGTAGGGTTTTATTGCTTGCAGAGTACACAGATGATCCTCTCACCATTTTCTGTATTGCATCTATCACTGTTAGTACCAAAACAGGGTATGAGGACTCCCGAGTCAATCATCTCTCGCAGTTGCTAGTTAAAGTCATCCTTCCTCTCATGCTCACTCAGATTCCTTACACCCCTCACAAAATGCAGAATTTACAGAAAGTGCCATGGGAAGAACGTAACTCCCAACCTGTCAGACGTCAAATGTGCAGAGTTTGAGGTCTCAGGGCGTGTAGGAATGAAGTCACAGACCAAAGAAGGAAGGTAGGAGAGTTTTATCAGAGATAAGGAGGATAATAGCTCCTGGGTTTCCAGGAGCGGTCCGGAGTGGGTGGCTGCTGAGGCACTTTGTAGGGGGTAATTTATACAGAAAAATCACAGTGTGGGTACAACAGAGGAAAAACTAGAATCGACCTATAATTACAGGAATAGCCGCATAGCTAATATTGATCCAATAGGGAAATAAGCCAAGTAGCAACGGTATATGGAAGGGAGGGGAGGATTGGTCCAGATGTGCTGGTCTCCTACCTACATTTCTGACGGCTAGCTGGGCCCACCAGACCAGGTGGTGCCACTTACAGTATAATCTCAAGTTGCTGTTCATGTCTAGGGAGGCTCACAGGCCTGGCTGTTGCTTCTCCATTCCGAGGCCTGGCTCTCTTCAGATTCGCCTCCAGTCACAATCCTGACGTCTTTATGTTTTTGAGCTGACTTCCTGGAGGGCCCAGTCCCTCTCTGACTGTATATTAATTTCTATCTAACTTAGCTGTCTATAATAAAAGGAGTCCACAGAGGGACAGGGAATAGCTAGACTGAAACAAATCAGCTGCAAACAGCAAGACTCCATGGTGATCTCAAAATCCCTGCTTCCCTCTGAAGATTAAGTTCTCGTTGTTGAGTCAGGCTTGACTGCCTCTCTCCACCTTTCCTCAGAAGGCATGCTCTCTCAGGAGATTCCCTCCTTCCATCCTTCATCCTTCGTGCACCGAGTGGGCAGTGCCCTGCAGGGCTTTAGACACAACAAGACATGTCTGTATTCAAGGTACTCAGTTTAAGCAAGACCCCAGTACAACAGTATTCACGGTGTTCTTGCCTCTTACGTAATTGAGACCTCTAGCTTCAACTCGCCTGATGTGGAACAATCAGTTAGTAGATCAATTATTTGTTTAACTTTACATTTTGTGGGGGGGAGCTGGGGATCGAACTCAGGGCCTTGTGCCTGCAAGGCAAGCACTGTAACCACTGAGCTAAATCCCCAGCCCCTGTTTAACTTTATTAATTGGGGTTACTTCATTAATTCTGATTTTTGTCAAATAACCAGTATCCAAATATTTAATTCAATAAAAATTAATGCTCACATAGAAGTATTCCAAGAGAACACGTTCAATGGACACAATAAAAATATACCCAGAAAAACAAGTATTCAGACGACTCTTCAGGTAAGCGCCTTTATGGAAGCTAATACTTATTATGCAACTTTAGGGAAAAATACAATAAAATCTTATTATGAGTTGCTTTCCTATACCACTAATCCAATTATACTGTGACACAAAATTGTATTTCTGAGTTAAAATGAAATATACTTTATTTCTTCTATGATATAGAAAGTATATCGAGTTATTTTCCTTGGTAAAAGTGACTTCATGGTGATAGATCACACTTGACTACCTTAAAATTAATTCTGATATATTGCATTATTTTTAAATATGTGAAATTTTTAAAATGTGAAAAAAACCCTAGTTTTTGTATTGAAACACTCCTATTTCCTATAACCACATTAATGTGCAGAGCAAGGGCAGTCCATGTATTATAATTACATCTTTTTCTCTCTAGATTCAGCAGAGGATATGCTAAATTTTAGAAGCTTAAACAGAAAGACCTTTGAATCGGTTTAGAAGTGCAAAGATGAAATGCAGGGATGAATATACAAAGAGGTAATGCTCAGGTCGGTCTCGAGCTTTGTCTCCTGAGAATCCCTTCCAATGGCACAGGAAAGGTTTGTATAAAGCGGTACACTGCACACAGCAGCAGGGTGACGATGAGTGTGGAATCTTGCAGATAGTGTGCTGCCAGAGTTCAAAGAACACAGAAAGACGGCTGTACAACGGTTTATGTTCTAAGAAAGAATGTTCAGCTATATATAAATGTGGACCGAAAAGAAAAGTGGCATTTGAGCAATTTTATGAAAATAGAAAGTATTTAGTAAACTGAGCCTGTGTTCTTCTCGGGGTCAGTAATGTGCTTCCCAAACCATTCTGCTCAGTTAAACATGCATGAAGGAGTTATACTTTGTACAAATGTACTTCACAATATGATTAGCGCTCTTTCAAGGAGATAACTTATTGAATAGCTTTTCAACTTCACATGTTCACATTCCTGAAAGACTAATGGATCCTTCATTAACGAGATCACAGCTCTTCAGGTGTCATGCTTGAAGACGCACAATGAATTGGTCATTAAGGAAATTCAGTCACACGGAAAGGACAGGAGGACAACTGGTTGACCCTTCTAATGACTCAGACAGTGTTGGCAGAGCAGCTTTCACCTACAGGGCGGTTTACAGTTGCAGAACAAGCATTAATTTTTCAGACATAACAAATAGGAATAAGAATCAACCAGCTGGATTACAAGTGTCCATCTTCTAAAGAACAGGTTGCGTACAGGTGTTTCTCACCGAAACAGATCTATTGAGGTATGACCGTGGAACTGTACTAGTTCTTTTGGCTGAAAAATGTTACGCATCTTCAAAGTAATGTAGTTAGGTAAATAATTACATTCTCATTAAATCACATGCATTCAAGAGAGCACACCTTCAGGATTATTATACTTTGAAATAGAAATGCATGTTGTGCCCTCTTAATTGCTTCATGTTGATCTGTTTACTTTAGGCTGAATCCATTTTGAGTTCCTCACTAGTAATGAAACACACTTTACTTGCGCACTGCGTCCTGTTAATCAGGCCTTACCATGAAACTCTCGGGAGTGAGGCAATCTGTATTCTTTCATCTGACATTGTCTAAATATTTGAGCTCAGAATTTTTCTGTGTCTGGCTGAAAGGTGGACAGGAATAAAGGAGGAAAGACAATCTCTGGAAGCAATTTCACAATTCCCCTTCTCTGTCCTTTTTCCCCTGTCATAGAGAAAAGGATTCTGATAGCCGCTGTTCTTTCAAGGATATGCCAACGATTTGCTAAGCCTTTGTAAAAGCACACTGGTAACTTCTTGATTAATTTTGAGATTTTTTTTTTCACCTTGTGGGGCTTCAAGGCCAAAAGAACCTTTGAGGAGGTCATAGGAATGTAAGAACATAAGAAATGCCATAATAGGTCAAATTAATGAGCCAGTTAGTCTGATATGCTTTCTCTGAGAGTGGCAACAAGGTACAATCTGTGCGTGCTGTCAACTTCAAAATGTTTGAGGCCATAAGCAAGAATGTTTTGCACATCAAGTATCTATTTCAAATGTCTGTGATTTCCTTTTGTTAATGAGAAATACATCTTTATCCATAAATTAATTTAAATCCACCTGATATTTAAATCACATACTACTATTTGTATAAAGAGTTTTATTAATCAATTACTCTAATTTTACTTATACTGTCTGTTTCACATTTTTCAAGTGTTTGCTGATTGAAAATATGCTGGGAGCTGATAGGCCAGTAACTGGTTGTACTCACTTTTCTACTTAAGGCCTTTGTATTAGGGTGATTAAATATGTAATGTCTCCCAGGAAGGTGGTTATAAACCATCCACCTACAACTCCGCGCACTCTCTGCAGGTTTTTATTATTACTCCAGTGTCAATACTTCAATCTTATAGTCCACTGTAGTATTTTCTATTGGTTAAGGCCAGTTCATTCAGGTTGCTATAGTAAAATGTAGCAGGTTGAAATGCCTAAGCATCAGGCATTTAGTTCTCACAGTTCCAGACACTGGAAAGTGCAAAATGATGGTGCTGGCCCATTTGTTCCTGGTGAGGCTCTGCTTCCTGGTTTGCAGATGTCTGCCTTCTTGTAGTGTCAGAGAAAGAAGGGGGCAGCACTCTGGTCTCTTATCCACTTCCCAATATGGTAATAACCCCACGATGGGGGACCGCAACCTCACAACCTTATTTAAACCTAATTACTTCCCAGGGCCACATCTCTAAATACCATCAAATCGGGGCTTGCTTAGAGCCTCAGCAGATGAATTTTGGGGGGATACAAATATTTAGTTCTTAACACTCTATTCTTTCTACCAGAAAGAACAAATGATCAGGATTCTTCTCACTAAAGAAGGAAATAAATCAATAAGCGTTATTTCCCAGGGTTTCCAGCAGAAGCCTGGCTGTCAAGGAAGTGTGATGTGCCACCGACACAGGTCCACACACAGCTGGGCTGTGGAGATGTATTTTTAATTGACAACAAGAATTAGCAATTCATAAACCCATTGAAAAAGCGAGAATAGGGAACAAAATTTTGTATTGTGTTATTTCATCCACAACAATAAAATAACTTTGGTACAAGATCTTTGCGGCATTTTTTCCCATGAATGAAAGCCCAATAATACAAAATGACATTTTTTCAGCTTGGAAGGAAGCCAGTGCTTGATATAAAAAGGGAGGGAGGGGGCATCCGTGTCTCAAGTTGCAGAAAGATCCCCATGATGTTCTCTCAGTCCCTGCTGAATTTCCTTTATCTTCTCCCATTGCTATAATTGCCAAAAGAAAATGACTCAGAGACATTTGTCCTTGTTTTATAGAAAAAAGAAATTGGAGCCCATAGGTTAAGTGGTATAATTGCAGCCACAAATAGCCAAAACTATTTTGTTTTTATTTTGTTTTGTTTTTTGTTTTTTGACAAAAATAGGTCTTAGATGCAAACATGCCTATCACTGGGTGGCCGTGGGTAGCAGAGTTGCCAGTGCTCAGAGCTGTGAATAGGATACACGGGGTGACTGAAATATACAATGGATGTTTAAATAAAAATAAATTACCTCAGTAAAGGACACATTGCCATTAATCCCCCTCACTTAGAATACACTTCTCCCATCATTCTTACTGCTTTCCAAAGCAGTTCTAGAAGTTCTTCTTTGCAAGTGTGTTTAGGTGTTATCAACACTATGGTGAATGGTCCTACTGTGTGCATCCAAAGAAAGACAGAGTCGTAAAAACATTATGCTGTGTCCTCATCTACCTTATTCACTGCATCTGGCCCCATGTGACTTATGGTTCTTCCCCAAAGTCAAAATGATCTTGAAAGGTAAATGTTTTGACCTGATTTAGGACTTTGAGGCTGGTGTGACAGCACAACTAAATATACGTAAAAGAGGACTTCCAGAACTGCTCAAGAAAGTGGCAAGAACAAAGGTATAAGTGTGTTTCAAGTGAGCAGGATTGATGGTGATATGTCTTTTACTGTTAGAATTTTTTATAATTTAAACCGTTTTTGATCACGCCTTTTCTTGGGACCACGAAAGGTTGCAACCAGAATAATGTCTTCTTTTCAATGAGACTGTTTTCTGCTAAGCTCACCTAACATACACACTTATTTAGTGAGTAATTAAAAAGAAAAAGACAAAACAAATACACCCAAATCCTACCTTCATTTCTCAATCTTCCAAGTAATCCAACAAATTATTTACTTTGAGATTACTTGGGTTGAACAGCATTCCCTGCATACTGTATGAGATGTCTTTGATTTCGAGCTTGTTTTAAATAAATAGTGTTATCAAAATAGAATGGCCTTAACTTGCAGCCGTGGGAATAAACAAATAGTCTCAATCAATGATACTGAGACAACCATTTAACATTTTTTAAGAGGCTAAGAAATATTTTCATGCCTACAACATTAAGTCAGAAATAGCCTTTGGCACATATTTAGTTTGGTCTTTTCAAAGGTTGTGGGAAAATACGGGGAAAAAATATAAGCAAAAGTAGCAAGGCTACCATGACAACAGCAAGTAGTCAAAGGCATCGCTGAAATTCTGGAAGTCTCAGAGCAAAGGAGAGGAGGGTTGCTAGGACAGATCATCAAGGCAGAGGCGTCAACCACAAAGAGAATTATTGCTAAATGGACAGATACTGGAACAGATATTTATTGTAATGGATTTCCTGCGGAGTGAAATTTTATCAAAAGGGCACTATTACTGGGGAGAGACCATTTACTTGAAATTGTAAGTGTTTTCTGCTGTTTTGAACTCAATGTGGAAATACACGCCGTACATTTTTATTTCTGTGTGATGTCACTTGTTTTTACTTAATGAACACAGGAAGCTGCATGTCTGAGACTAAGGAAAAAATAAATAGAGAAGTTTTTTTGTTTTTTTGTTTTTTTTTCAGTTGAGTTTGTCAGAATGGCTAAGGGAACACTCAGGAGTGAACACTCACCAGGGATCCTGGATCTCTTTCTATCACACCTTGGTTTTTGTTTTGTTTGGTTTTTTGTTTTGTTTTGTTTTTTTCCTATTTAATTATGAGCCTTAAATACTTACATCTTTTCACTTAATCAACAAATCTTTACAGGTAAGTACTGTGTGCTGGTCTTCACTAGCTGTTGTGAATGGAATGCTGAACAGGAAAGAGAACACACCTTCCATCCTGTTTGAAGACATCACAAAGAGAGACAATACAAAGCAAATCAAAGCATCACCCGGAAAATGTCTACACAGCAGGACCGAAAAGTGCAGAGACCTGGAGTCAGGAAAGAGTTTGGCAAGAGTCAAGAACAAGAGGAGGCAAGTCTACCTGGAGCACAGTCAACCAAAATTAGTGTGATTTGTAATGGTGTTTGAGACACAGGTATGGGTAAGGTCCTTGAAGGAGTGCAGTGGTAAGTTTCCATTCTCGTCCCCAACCATCTATTTTTCATACATCTATCATAGTCATCTAAAAATACAATCTTGCATCTGGATCGTTACAATAGAAATAGGTTCTCCACTTGCAGAGAATTAGTAAAGATAAAGCTAAGTTAGGATGTGGGTTCGGATGTGGGGTATAAAGAAAAGGTTGCAATTACAACTCCCGGGTTTTTGAACTAAGGCAGCGAGTAAAAGGTGGTGCCATTTATTGAGGTGGGTGGGGAGAACAGATCCACGGGAAAACTATCTGATGCACATATTAATTTTGAAGCACCTATTAGACATCCAAGTGATGTCATCAGGTAGACGATTCATGTACAATCCATAACTCTGGGAAAGTTTCATAATGTGGATATAAACTTTGGATATCATCAGCCCATTGATGACACAGAGCTACAGGTCCAAATAAAGTCACCCAATGCGCAGTGAAGAGACAGAATCCACAGCCTAGCTGTGGGCTCCTTAGACGTCGAAGAAGACAGGAAATGGAGGATCAAAAAAGAAAGTGAGAAGACGTCATAATAAGAGAACAAAAATGAGGTTAGTATATGTCAAAGAAACCAAGAGAAAAAAAAATATTTCCAAAAAAGACAATCAGATGGATCAGGTACTATCAAGTGGTTCAGTAAGAAGAAATAGGAAGACTGCTGGTGATATTTCAGACTAGTTTCCATGCAGCAACAAGGATAACCACAAGTTTAGGGGATTGGATTATGGATGAGAAGTGAGAAAGGAAAAGCAATTTCATATAAGTAAATATATCTTCCTCTTTGGTATGAAAATTACAATCCCCCGTGCCATTTAAGAATCAAAGTCTCCAGTGCTTTGTGCTCTCTGGCCGGGGGCATGGAAACACCTTGTTTATGAGATTTTTGCGCAGGATCCTTACAGACCCCACACCCCTAGTGGTTTCTCACTTGCCTTTCCCCTGGCCAGAGAATGTGCTTCATTCTAGCAGTTCCTCAGGCCATCTCTAGCTTATTCTCTGCAGAAGCCTTTCAATTCTCTGAACATGTTCCTGTTAGGTCAATTCAACAATGACCCCCTCCCCCCCCCGAGCAGCCTTTTCTCAGGTATGGTCCTTAACAAATCCACGAGCAATACGCGTGCACTCTTTGCCCGAAGAGATCCTGGGAATAGAGTTAGACCTCAGGCAGAATCAATAGTTCTTCACTTTGCTTTTCTGAACCATTTCATCTCTGCCTAAGTGCTTCTATAAGAGGTTGCCCATCTGAATTCATCAAGACATCATCATCTCTCAAGCGGCGTCCTTGAAAGTCCTCTCCTGAGATGAGAGGCAGGGCAGAGGGGAGGAACACTGTCTCACACAGGTTGCTGGGATCAAAGAAAAATGCTCCAAATATTTTTTTGGTTTAAATCCAGCCCTCTGCTACCCACAAAGTACATACAGGATTCAAGAATCATATAATGACTTTTCCAAAGCTCCTTTGAAAATTCTGCATAGGATTTGGCACCTATTCTAGAATTCAGTGTGTATTATATTATGTTACTTAGTTGAAATCACAAATTGCTTTTTTAAAAAATTTGATACAGGGTCTCACTATGTAGTTCAGGATGGTTTTGAACTCACTGTGTAGCCCAGGCTGACCTCAACTCACAGCGATCCTCCTGCCTCAGCCTCCTGAGTGCTGGGATTACAGGCGTGTGCCACCACACCCAGCAGAAATCATGAATTTAAATCTTATTTCAGGTGGTTTTTTTTAAACATAGAATAATCTGGATCAAGCTCCTAGGCTGACAAGAATGATCAATAGGAGAAAACGCCAAACTAAGAAAAGAGTAACCACAGGAAGTTCCTGGGATAGGAAAGAGGGGACGGCACTAAGAGACCAGTGGAGGGATGTGACTATGTATATCTCAAGTGTGCCACTACTCAAAGTTTATAATGAAAAGTTCTCAAAATTTAAATATGTAATTTAAACTTCTTTTAACTGTAAAGCAAATACAGATGCTTGTGTCTACATAAACTAGTGAACAGTAATATTTTACCATCTTTATGTTTACAACATCATAATGACAGACTGTTTCCAAATATCTTAAAGAGATTATGAATATTTAATATTTTAAAATAATCTTACTATGATTCTCTTTATTGATGAATATTTAAAAGGTTTACAGTGACTACCAAGTTGTAGCAGAGAAACAAAGTTAGTACAGACTCACAATACCTTTCTGAAGTTCCAAATTCTAAAAAGTTCTGCAAACCTTCAAGGCGTTTCATAAATTTTGTTGACTAACTCTGATCTGAATGGAGGTGGGGATGCTCATAGTATGTATTTATTCTACTTTTAATGTTCATATGTTTTCTGGAAAACTTGAACAAACTTGACCAAACTCGGAATTGTTTGATCAGGAGCTTATGCCCGGGACTCACCGATGCTATTATCCTAGATACAGCATGTGCACGATATTGACTTTCTAAACATTGAGGAAGGAAGAATCTGAAATCTGAAGCATTTCTGGCTCTAGAGTTTGTTATACGAAATTTTAAACCTTTTCGTAAAAACTAAAATGTAAGATTTTTGTGATTTTAAGGCTCTTTAGCACTTAAGGAAGCCCAGTTTTAGAGAATTCGGTATAAAGCAGAGACTCTATATTGCGGCAGTAGGAAAAAGACCTCTTTGTAACCTTGTCTCACCCGTAGTGTATAAAGACTCCAGGAAGCAAATTAAAGTAAGATATAGTGCACTCTCTCCAAAGAAAACTGGGCTTTTCTGCTAGCTTTCTTATTTCATCTGGCTTACAACATTAAGTATGTTAATAACCAGAACAGTCTTGGAAATCGTTTGACCAAGCCAGCCTTCAGTTCCCTGGAGTTTATCATACCTCACCGTAAATCTATTGCAGTAATTTGGAATATGTATTATAAATACAGAGGGAATCTACATTTAATCTTGCTCTAAAAATCATATTTTAAAATCATTGGAAAGGAGGATAAAGTTGATAGTGCATAATCCTATTCTTGCGGAGTTTTGGCTGACCATCAAAATACCTTTTGATACCACAAATCTGTTTGTATCTTTAAGAACTTCTGCACTAGACCAGAAAGGTTTTCAAGAGCGCTGGTGCTGAAATTTGTTGTGCAGTCAACTATTGTATTCAGTGTCCTCTATCACTCACAGAGTTATCGCCAAAGGCCAACAGAGAATCATGACCATGCAATGTCTGATTTCTCATGTGTTAAATCTGACTCACAATTAAACTAGAGAGTAAACACAGACGTTTGTAAATATGAGACAATATTTCTCAACCTGAGTTTCAGGGAACAAAAATCTTTTGATACCTTTCGATGACAAACCACCACTTTAGCAAGTTGAAAATGTATACATTACAACTCCTTGTGCTTTATTCATTCCTCTGGAATCTTGACTGTGGTAGAAACGTGATATGAAAAAAATAAGGATCAATAATGCAAGTTAATTTTGCTTAGAAATTGATTTTCTGAATTTCTAAATTTTATTAGAACTCACGTCTAAGCACCAAGTGTATAGTGGCCAGCTTGACTTCTAAAATACTACAAGTTCAGAGAATAAACTGTATGCCTAATAGAAAGCTTTAATATTGGTGTTAATTATGTTCCCCAAAAAGGTCATGCTCGGAGCATACCATGAGAATGTTCCTTTGATGACTGTATCTCTACAGTACCCAAAAATACTATTTTCTATTAAGGTGACTAATATTTGCTTCTGTTTTATTTATCAACTTTCCTTTCTCCATGAATTTCTAGCAATTATCATTATAGAGAAAAAGAGGAAAGAAAGGAAGACAAGATAACGAGCTAAATGATGCAAGAAACTCTCCCACTTACACATACTGATCAGCTGAAGGAAACCCTAATGACTGCTTTCTCCTGAGGTGACCTGCTTGCTTTTTCTATTTCCATTAGTCCACATTTTGTTTTCTTTGGTCGTGTTGTTGTTTTGTCTATATTTTGATTTTATTATAGATTCTACACCTTCCTCAGAATAAGCATTCCATCCTGTTTTTTTAATATCTGGGGTTCAGAATAGAGTAAATACTCAAAGAAATATAAACATCCTTTCCAAATATAGTTTAAAATAAGCAAAAATTAAGTGTTTATCAAATGAGAGGATGTGTAGTGGGTACTGAGGTTTAGATTCCCAAACTCTCACTCATCTTTAAATGTGTATATAAAGTGTGATCAATACCTACAGGGAATCTTTAAATTTTTTAAATAAATTACACTAAAAGTCACATTTCCATTAATCCTCATTAAAAAAAAAAAACTCCCCCTTGTTTTGAACACACTTATTCCATCATTCTTCTCACTTTCTGAAGCACTTCTGGAAGTCCTCAGCTTGGCTTTACAAAGTTGTGATTTAAAAGAAGGTGGTAAATGTCACTGCTGAGCGTCGTCCGATGGAAAGGCAGACTTGAAAGCATGATAGTGTGTCCTCATCCACCTAGTCACTGGATCTGGCACCGGGTGATTTCTGGCTCTTCCCCAAACTCAAAAAGACCGTGAAAGGTAAACATTTTGAATCAATTCAGGACACTGCAGCAGCCACAACAGAGTATCTGAAGACACGAAAGAGGACATCCAGAACCGCTTCAGAAGGCAGCAAGAAAATGGGATGTGTTCAAAGTGAGGGGAAGTATTTTGGGGGGAATTAATGGCAATGTTACCTTTACCGTAACAAATATTTTTAGTTTAAATGCTCACTGTATTTTTTATTACATTTTATAGAATGAACAATTGTACTAGCGCAACACGAAAATCAGCAAAGCTTATTCAAATTTCAGTTTTTCTTGGGGGATGATGTTTTGCATTTTCTGGAAAATGAAATTTGCCTTTCTGGCTTCTCTTCCGATGTCTTGATAAAGTAACATAACATAAGAACTTTAAACTCACAGCTCAATTGTGGCGATTTGCCATTAGGCTGAACTGTCCCCAGATTGCAGGGCACACTGTAAAACACAGTGCCTCTGAGGTCAGAGATAGAATGACAGTTTTATTGGTCAGATTTTTAAGTGGGAAATACGTGTTCCGGGCAGGCTCATTAATTTCGGTTTTCTCACTGTATTTCTCTCCTAACTAAAAATATTTTTAAAATAAAAATAAGAAAGGTAGAACCAAAGGAAAGAATGAAAACATTTATCTAGTGGTGATTCCCTGTGCTGGTTGACAGGACTGAGAAGAAGGCTACAGCTGCAACTGGCTCTCTCCCTCCGGCAGTGTTTGCAGGTGGGAATGGTAAGCAACCTTTCTCATGCCTTTCTTTCTTTTTTTTTTACACAATTATGCTTTCCCATTCTATTTAGGAGTGTGTCTAAATCATTTTTCCAGTTTAGCAAGACTCTCCCTGAGTTATTTCCTATTTCCTTCCTTGACGTGAACAGAAACACATCTCTGTGTATGGAAGGCCCTGCGGGCCAGTGATTGTCTCCTTGGACAAACGTTGCTCAGGTCCATCCCTGAGCAGCCAGAAGGATGTCAGCTCCTGCCAGGACTGTCCTTAATAGAGTAGTAATAAACAAACCAAGGTAGACAGCATAGTAAAAGGGAGCAACTTCCAAGCTAAGGAACCCTCCCTTCAAAGTGCCCAAAAGATAAATACAGTTAGGGGACAGTCCAATTTCAAACCCTTTTTAAGGCTTTTTAATGATATTTTATAAAATAGAGAAACAGCCTCATACTTTTTGTCTAGTGTTTAAAAATCTTTAGTGTTGAAATTAAAAGAAAGTAGAGAATAAAGGTCTTCTCTTTATTAAGAAAATAATTTAGAGTACATCTATCACTTGACCTCACTACTCTTATATTTCCATTAAACACATTACTTTCCACTTGGCGTATTTGGTCATTTCGGTGCTAAACTTCTGCTCAAAAAAAGCAGGTTCTATTTTTTTTAAATTCACATTAAATGAAAATTATTCTATTTTGGCTTACATTTCCTTAAACCAATTTTGAAAATAGCCTTTGCAATGTATACTAAGGTCAATAAAACCTACCTACTACCCATGGTCATTCTGATCCCCCAAAATAATTCTGTTAACTGCAGCAGTGACAACATGATGATTCTCTCTCTCTCTCTCTTTCTCTGTGTGTGTGTGTGTGTGTGTGTGTGTGTGTGTGTGTGTCAATGGACTGTGGATTGGCTGACACAAAGTAAAAAATACAACTATATCAAGTGATTATTAAACACACTTAAAATGACATGATTTTTATTTCATTGTTGCATTTTATAAATATGCACTCAATTCATGAGGGTAGGAAGCTGTACCTCACTTATTACAAGCAGGTTACAGTTGTTACTGTAAGACCACATCACAGGTAACAGAAGCAATACTCATATCTTGAAAAACAGCATCTAATCCTCTTAAAGTCTATGTATGTAAGAAAATATTTCACTGGATGTGCACAGAAATCTCATGGTCTTTCATGCAACATTCACTTATAGCTCTGTCTACAGAGGTCATTATGTACACGTATAAGTTCACATGCAGGTGGGACAAAGGGGTAGCTTGCAACAGCTAGGGCTTCCCTCTTAATATCCCCCATCAACCACCCAAGTTGAAAATCCCCCGCAGAAACATAAAAGTAAAAATGGTTTTTGTGCTTTGCAAACACAGCACGAAGGAGTAACCCCTAAGTCTCTTTCCCGTTTCTTTGCAGTGATCATTCACAGGGACAGACTTTAGGGCCACTCACAGATTCTACTTTTCCTTGGGCTTGCTTGAGGGTCATACGTACTTCCTGCCATGTCATGGACTGGCTGTGGCCACAGAAATGGGAGCACAGTGAAATGTATCATCTCTCAGAAGCTTTAAGAGCCACATTCTCTTTTCCCTGGGAAGTTCATACCTACCCAGAGCCTCCACTGGCTGCTACCCAAGTGTCACAATGAGCAATGCTTCCTGCTGCCCACCTACAATGAGCACCTAACCTGAGCAAGAGCTGAGATTTTACTTTCTGTTTGCTTCCTTTACTACAACCTAATTTAGCCTCCCCTAACACATCTGTCATAGAAACATGAGAACCCCCACAAGAGACAGCAACAGTTATCCACCATCAGATCAAATTTACTTAAATAGTGTAAAACAAATACTCCTAAAACCCTATAAAGTTTCTTTAAAAATCTAATAATGAACCACTGATCTCCTTTAAAAATAGGTTTTTAAAATTAGGAAGATGTTTTCAATAGTCAGGGGTTCGATAGTATTTAATAATAATAATAACAGTATCTACATTCACAACAACAGCCTACACTGTTTAAAGCTGTTTTGGGTTAATTTCATTATGACTGAGGGAAATATGGTTGGAAGGCTATGGTTGCTGTAAAGGGAATAAAATAACAATTTCCATGTCACACAGACTGAGATGAGCTTTGAAAAATAATAGCAGAGTATGTGAAAATATTATACGTGTTTACGAAGAAATCAAATATTAATTCTTTTGAAGAGTCAAATGGTTTTATTCTAGATGCTCAGATATATTAACTGTAAAGGGGATGAAACACACTAGCTCCATGTTAGACTCCTTGTCAGACCCCTAAAAGAATCTCAAAGAAATTGTCTGGAAGTTAAAGAGCATTAGCTCAAGTTCTCGGTACACACTCATAAGAGACAGCAGGGTTGCAAATCCTTGCTGAACAGTGTGACTTTGTGGGCCTCTCAGGAAAGTAAAATCACAAAGAAAGTCACCAAGTGCTATCACCTACGAGCCAGTGGCTATGACAGTGTCTCACAGTGACTGATCATTCTACAAGGCCTGACAGCCAGCACTTGAGATGGTTTCAGGCAGTGTAATTAATGGAGAAATGTGTGAACCTGAGGAAATACTGGGACCCAGGGTCATCTAATACCATTAAAAAACTCAAAAGAGGAAAAATACATACTCTTTCGGCAAATATTAGCCTCTAAAAATATGTGTGTGTGTTCTGCACAACAAAATAGATTATTATTTGACAGATGTCTATTATAAAATTATATAAAGTTTCTTAGATTTGGCAACACGGACAATACGAAGATATTGGGGGGGGGGCTCCTGGAAAGGAGGGCTGGGGAAGGAGGGAAACCAAGATATATCATGTACATGTACCAATTAACTCTGATGAATGTGATTGTTATATATATATCTACAATGTACCAATACATGTTCTTGATAAATAAATAAATAAATAAATAAATAAATAAATAAATAAATAAATAAGATACTGATAAGATACTGGGAAAACCTCCTGTGATCTCCAAAACTTTATAGCTTGGGCTATACTAAGTGTGCCAAACCCAAGAGGTGTGATGTGTACCTGCAAGAACATTTGGTAACCTTCTGTGTTTTGCCTACAGCAAACACTTCATAAATACTTACTTGAATAAATAAAACAATGGTTGAGAATTAATCTCCCCAACTTATGTCTTCCAAATAAAACCTCAATTTCTGAAAATGTGCCGTTCTCCATTTGGGATATTCACAAACCCCTTTGTAATAAAGTTCCCCCTCCCCACCTCAGCATGATCAATTTATTACAGAAATGTTGTGACAGTTTTATAATAATCATAATAATGCAATTTATAGCATAGAACTAATGCCTTGCATAATAATAAAAAAGTAAATAGTTGAGGACAAGTGGTCAATAGGGAAAATTAAATTAAGAAGACAATGATTCTAAGCAAGAACATTGAAATAAAATACCTACCAGGGTTTGAGTCAGCTCATGCCTCTTTTCTTGTTAACTAGAAACAATAATAACAAATATTTAGTAGCATAATATTTAACTTGTATAGCTTTTCTATACCTAATAGAATATAAGGAAAAGTAACATTTTTCCAATTTGTAATGATACAAACAGATGGTATATATACATGTGCATTTTGCTCTCATTTGTTTCCTGACACCAACCTTATGAAAAATAAAGCACTATCCAGATGTTTCAGGTTGCAAATAATTAACTAACAAGCGAAACCTATTCAAATTGGTATCAAAAATTCTTATCTCGCATATCAAGAAGGCTTGGTTGGTTAATTCAGTAGTTTATCAATGTGCTCAAAAACCTCAGTTCTGTTCAAGTTTTCTTTGAGTCACACATGGCGTGTCAGCTTCGTCACTATGATTTCAGAGGTCATCTTGATTTCCCACTATTCCAGGTAGGCACAAAACTTTTGAACAAAAATGGAGGAGGGTCTCTTCTTGCACGTTCTTTCATTAGCAAGGAAACCTCCCTCACATCTTATTAGCTAGTCTGAATGAATCACGTGCCTATCCATAAACCCTTCACTTTCGAATGGAATACAAGGTCCTGTGAATGTTTGAGACGATTATGAATTAGGAGGGACACTCAGCCCTTTGAACTCATAGCTACACAGAAAACAGTACATCCAATTCCTTCAAAATTAGAAATTAGCCAAAAAAGCATAAGATAGATTTAGAAGGTAGGAAACCAGGAGTGAGTGCTATAGACATTCTTTTTGATATACATTCAGTTCTATTGTTTACAGGTTCCAGATCTGCAAATTCCCTTCATTCCTAAAGTTTACTTGTAACCTCGAATCAGTAAGGCACTTTTTCAGCCATTCACAGATACATTATGAAATTTGAGTCTCCTAATGTGCACGTTTGCTCCCAACTGAGGGTAAAACAGTAGACCCTGTACCAGCTCTCACACTGTGAAGAAGTGACCTTTTCACAATCTATTTAATATCACATGTGTTGAATTTTTGCGCCTTTTGTTGGTGATTTCCCCATTTATATAAAATTGTCTCTGTTGTGATTTGCTGAAATACTGTCTGGTATTCCTAAGTACAAGAAAGTTGCGACTCACTGCGTGGACAAATATATGTGTGTTATACAAGCTCCATGTAGGCATAAGCTCTAGCGCTACTGAGTTTAACATTAAAAAATCAACAATATGTATTGAGTTTTTAAACAGGAACACACATGAAACAAGGTCATATATTCATCTGTTAACAAAAATGTTGTGACTAGCGGCTTCTAGGAACCTAACCCTGAATTTCCTCAAGGCGAGATTGTTCAGCTCTAGCTAACTCAGTGTTCACAGGTGCGCTTCATAGAGCAAAACTACCAGAGATAATGAAAATCAGCGGTGTGATGAAACTGAGCTGCAACTAGGTCAGGTTGCACTGCCATAAATGACAGTCCAGAACCCAAATCCCAACCTTACCGATCTAAGGACTTCAGACTTTATTCTGAAACAGATTTGAAGACACTGAAAAACAACAACAGGCCTGCATTTCTGAAACACAGTCTTGAGAACAAATCAGAAAGAAGGAAAGAGGTCCACAATGATTTAAACACTGCTCCCCAGGAAAGGATGTAAGGGGAACATATTAAAACAGAAGTCGAGGGCTGGGGATTTAGGTCAGTGGTTAGAGCGTTTGTGTTGCAAGCACAAGGCCCAGAGTTCAATCCCCAGTACCAAAAAATAAAACAAAATAGAACAGTCAAGTTTCCAAGAAAAAGAGGTCCAATATAGAGACAAAAATATTCCCAAATATTGCTGGGTATAATTATAGCTGGCTCATTTTCAGATTCTCAACTGGAAATCTTAGCAAGAACCTAGTTCACAGGCTCTATTAATATTAGAATGTTAAATTTTAATAAGTGGAAAAATGGAATTTATAAGGTTTCTCAGTTGCATCCAGTAGGGAATTGACCAGTCATTTGTGATTTTACACATCTCTTGGTCGAAACAGACTTACAAATACAGATCTGAGCACTGGGATACATCACGTAAATGTGTGACTCTCCCTACTGGTCTTTCTATCCCCAAAGTAATGACTGAATGACAATCGAGTTATAAATATGATATTCCCATCTGTGATCAACATTAAATTTTTTCTGATGTACTATTTAAAGTAAAAATACATTCCAACCCCCCACCGAGGCTTCAGAAACACTGCACATTTAAATTCAGGTAAGTAAAATGAGAATTATGATTTTTAATTTTCACTATCATGTCACATTTCAGTTGGGACATTTCAGAACCTGAAGCTTTTCAAATCTCCATGGAATGTATAAGAAAATTAAAGACTAGGGAGAGAAAGAAAAGATGTCCATACTGAAAGATGGTAAACTTTAGACCAGGGCATGTATCAAGCACAGATGTCCAGTGTGTTGTCATTCCTAGTTCTTATGACACGTGAACAACTTAACTATCTCACGATAAGAATACACTGTGCTGTGTAATACCAAAAACACTAATGCAAACCTTTTCATGTCACACATTTGAAATATGTGGTAGATATGTTACATAAATGACACCTGTACTTGAATAATCTATTGTACAACAATCTTTTAAGATAACTATGAAACTCTCAGACCTTCGGTGAGCTTATAAAGGCTCTTATAAGGTAATACTATCAGTTAGAAAGACAATCAATGAAATTAGAAATAAAAGATTTACACTAGCTCAGAGGATTTTCTTAAGTGTTGAAATTTAAAAGCACACAGTAAGGGTATATTCAGTTCGACTCTTCTTCTGTTGACTGTTCTACACCTGATTTGGGCTAAGTCCCTATAACTAGAAAATGACATTTTTTACACTATATTCATCAAGATAAAGGCTAGATAGAGAAAGGCTAGCAAGATAAAGGCAAGATAAAGGTAGCAGATTAGCTCCAGTTGGCTTAGTGCAATACAAGTTTACTTAGCACTTTAGAATCAAAGAGTGCATTTTTGGTGGCTCAACCTTCTACATGATCGCCTGGACTTCTGCCTCAGGGCCCAGCCCTCCTCTGGGCCACGACAGCATGCGTTATTCAGCTGACAGACGGTGGAAGTGACCATGGCCAAGGTCCACCTGTACCTTAATCATTCATCTGGGAGTCACTTCTCTTCACAGTCTATCAATGAAAAGTAGTCATACAGCCCCATCTTGGAGGGATATTAGAGACCAGGAAATACAGTCTCTGGCTGCCCAGTCACTGTCCAGAAATATCTCTTCACTGGACAAGACTCACAAACTGTCCATCTTGCTATCTCTGCCACCTGTGTCATTTGCATTTCTAGTCAATATCCTTCACCTATAAAAATCTAAAACTGGTTGCAGAGGGAATCAAGTCCAAACACAAATTTCATCTGCAATAAATCGTGTGTTATTGTAATAGGACAGAAATATCTGTTACGCCTTCTCTGTAATACTAAAGTAGACTTCAAATGCATCTGGATCTTTAAATAAAATAGTGCTGCTGCTACTAATCATAATAACAGAAGATTGGGGCGAGAAAAAGATTAAAAGTTTCAGCATATACAAAGATTATTCCTCTTTTCTCATCCCATCCTTCATTCCTTTCCAAGGCTTACAAAAATACTCTTCCTTTCTTATCCCATTCTTCGCTCCTCTTAATAGTTTTAAGCTTATGACAAAACACACTTCCCCATTTTCCAAACAGAAAGCACAGAAATGTTGAGTACCGATGGAAGAGTCCTTAATCCACCAGGGCCTCAGTTAGCATCTTGTTAACCGAGGTCCAACACATCAGTGCTTTGTTCAATTACATTTTCTTTCAGACCAAGATTCATATTGACACACCTAGGCTACATTGATCAAAATATCACCATTTGCTCTGAATATGATTTTAAGCAGTTGTAGGATCTAAGACAAGCTTTTTTCTTCAGTGCTAGAGAAAACAGGTATGAGGCATGGACAGTAAGTGCTTATAATTTGATTTCATATCAGTTAGGCAATAAATATAATAAGATTCATATGCATTATAAATATTAAAATTACCTGAAAATGATTATAAAGATATTTGAAATAAAAGGTAGGGGTCCTACTTAAGAGGATGCAGTGACTGCTTTGAGGAACAGTGGGAAAAAGCTAATATTAATTTGGATTCAAAAGAAATTATGCTGAATTTCAACAACAGACTCCAAAGACAAGAAATAATGCAAAAATTTTGATGACTACACTGTCGTGATTAATAATGTTCTCGCTCTTGAAGAACATTTAATTGACACAATAATTGTTCTTCTAAAAGCACAGCAATGTTGCGATGAAGTAAGGGTTTTTAAATGAGTGCTTCATAATAGGCAGAAGTTTGGTGGCATCAGGTAAGAATTCTAGAGCTACTCAAATATGGATGGACAGATAAGATGGAAGGGAATAAAACAAAATGTTTTTCATCACAGTCTACCTATATAATTCAAATAGAACTCAGATTCATCAGAAAACAAGAATCAACTTTAAAGTATAATTTGCCTCTCTCACATTACCTTCAAATTACTTCAAGACTTCAATTAAAAATCTGAAAAAAGGAATTCTCTATAGAATAGAGATTCTTCCTTCTAGGTTGGCACTTTTCAAGAGAGCCAGTATAAGTCTTAGTTTCCAGCCAGCACACAACATGCACTGGATAGAATACTTTCAGAAAGGTATTTGTTGGTTGTCAAGATAACCTTTTCTTCAATTTGGCATGCTTCTGTTTTTAATTTAAATGCAATGAAAATTAATTTTGTCTTAAATTTTTCATGTCACTTTCTGGGATAATTGGAGCTACCCTGGAGGGTGATGAAGCTGGATTTAGGGATCATAGTTTTATTCTTCAGAGAAAAAGAAGCAATTTCCATAATTTCAAAATCATTTCATTAGTAGGTATATGTGGCCTGAATTTTCAATCTGGGGAATTGAACATATGCTCCCTCTATGCTGAAAGACATGGTGGCAAATTGCCACCATCCAACACAGAAAGAATTAGAAATGTCTAGCAACAAGGAATTATGAATCTGAATGTAAGGGTACTTCATTATGCACAGTACTTAACGTAAATGTATGGACTATGTTCACCACAATGTGGTTTCTTTTTCCAAAAGTTATAAAGTAATGTATCCTATCTTGGAGTTACTAATAGGTCAGCCAGAAGCCAAGCGCAATTCAAGAGGGAATGACTACAACTAGAGGTTCCATTTGACCCAGCTATTCCTCTGCTGGGTATCTTTCCAGAAGAATTAAAATCATCATATCACAGTGATATATGCACAACCATGTTCATAGCAGCACAATTTGTAATAGCTAAGTCTTGGAAACAACCTAAATGCCCAACAACTGATGAATGGCTAAAAAAGATGTGGTTTTTCTACACAATG